>CAUYRH010153587.1:0-65883 GCA_963574655.1 Perodicticus potto | reverse complement strand
GGGACTCATTGAGGGTACAAAGAATTAGGTTACACTGATTTCATTTGTTAGATAAAGTTCCTCTTATAAATATGTCCTGCCCCCAAGAGGTGTGTCATGCCCCCTAATCCCCCAAACTCCTCCCTCCTGCCCTCTCCCCACGTGCTCATTCTCCTATCCCCCCATCCCCCCTTGTATTAGTTCATATATTGCCTTAATATTAGAATTGAGTACATTTGATTCTTGCTTTTCAATTCTTTTGATGCATTACTAAGAAGAATGTGTTCTACCTCCATCCAGGTTAATACAAAAGATGTAGAGTCTTCATCTCTTTTGTAAATTGAACTGTGATAAACAGTCTAGTGAAAATGTCGTATGATAAAATGATTTTTTCTTTTGGATAGATGCCCAGTAATGGCATTGCAGGACTAAATGGGAGGTCTATTTCGAGTTCTTTGAGGATTCTCCATACTTTCTTCCAAAAAGGTTGCAGTAGTTTGCAGTCCCACAAGCAGTGTAAGTGTTCTCTTCTCTCCACAACCATGCCAGTATCTGCAGTTTTGAGTTTTTGTGATGTGGGCCGTTCTCGCTGGGGTTAGGTGATATCTCAGGGTGATTTTGATCTGTATTTCTCTGATAATTAGGGACAATGAGCATTTTTTCATTTGTTTGTTAGCCATTCATCTGTCTTCTTTAGAGAAGGTGCTATTCATCTCTCTTACCCAGTGATATATTGGATTGTTGGCTCTTTTTTTTTTTTTTTTTTTAATTTGAGTGCTCTGTAGATCCTAGTTACCAAGCTTTTGTCTGATTCATCATGTGTAATTGTCTTTTCCCATTATGAAGGTTATCTTTTTGCTTTGGTTGTTGTCATCTTAGCTGTATAGAGGCTTTTCAGTTTAATTAAGTCCCATTTGTTTATTTTTGTTGTTGCAATTGCTGTGGAAGTTGTCTTCATAAAGTCTATACCCAGGCCATTGTATTCAAGTTTTTTCCCCATGGTGTCTTTGAGGATTTTTATTGTTTCATGCCTTAGATTTAAATCTTTTATCTATCTCAAATCAATTTTTGTGAGTGCAGAGAGGTGTGGGTCCAGTTTTAGTCTTTTACATGTGGTTATCTGGTTCTCCCAGCACCATTTATTGACTATGGAATTCTTTTCATTGTTTGGTTTATGAAAGATCAGGTGGCTGTAAGATGTTAGTTTCATCTCATGTTTTCTATTCAGTTCCAAATGTCTATGTCTCTATTTTTGTGCCAAATTCCATGCTGTTTGATCACTATGGTCTTGTAGTACAGTCTAAAGAGTGGTAGTTTTTCTGGTTCCATACGAAACAAAGCATTATTTTTTCCAAATCTTGAAAGTACGATGTTGATATTTTAATGAGGATTATATTGAATCTGTAGTTTTTTTGTTTATCATTCTGAGTCTTGCTCTGTCATCTAGGTTATTGTGCCATGGCCTCAGCCTAGCTCACAGCAACCTCAAAGTCCCAGGTGTGAGTAATCCTCCTTTCTCAGCCTCCCTAGTAATTGGGATTACATGTGCCTGCCACAATGTCTGGCTAATTTTTCTATTTTTAGGAGAGATGGGTCTCACTTTTGCCCAGGCTGGTCTTGATCCCCCAAGCTCAAGCTAACTTCCCATCTCAGGCTTCCAGAGTTTTAGAATTACAGTGTGAGCCACCATGCCCTTCCTAGATAAGACGTCAACACACTTGTGCCTAGTCACTATTTTTTAATGGTTACCATAGGGTTTAAAGTGTGTATCTTTGTGGTTTATTATGGTTTAATAAAATGAATATTTGTTTTGTTTTTGAGACAGGGCCTCACTCTATCACCCAGACTGGAGCGTAGTGTTCACTGCAGCCTTGAACTTCCAAGCTTGAGCGATCCTCCCACTTCAACCTACGAAATAGTCAAAATTATTAATGTGCACTGCCATGCCAGGCTAATTTTTTTAAAGATTTTTTTGCTGTGTTGTCCAAGCTGGTCTCAAACTCCTGATTCCACGGGATCCTCCTTTTTCAATCTCTCAAAGTTCTGCAATGACAGGCATGAGCCAGCGGCACCCAGCCTTGTCTGGTTTTTGGATGGAGCATTGATCTATAAACTGCTTCATGATATTAATGGTAGACTCTACTCTCACTTTTTAAGGAGAATTATGATGGAATAAAATTATGTATTCAAGTCATTTTCTTTAAACAATAAAGACAGCATTTTAATATCTTTAGGACTTCTTTTTTTTTCTATTGAAAATCAGCTCTAATTCTAATTTTTACTTGCTACATCTGAAAATAATCATTCTTAATTTCTCTGCCTCTTTTTAGTGAAGCTTCCCCAAAAAGAAATCAAATAATTTCTGCTTGTATGAAATGGCCACAATTATGGGCACGCAGTCACATCAATCTGTAAATAAGCTAAGATATAAAAACAGTAGTTTCTTAGCTAGTTTCATTACATAACTTTTCTTACTATACATAGTAAGAATGGATATTTGATATATAAATATTTGGTTTTTATTCCAAATATAATCATGAATATGAATAAATGAATGCTTTTATAAAGATAAAAGAGATAGAAAAGAACATGAATCAAATGGATTGAAAAATTTTGAGGTGACTACATATACACTTTATGTTTACATAAAAAGTTGTTAAATGAATTATATTAAAAGTAAAATCTCACATTAATTGAGTTTTCAACAAAGAAGTAATCTATAACATGAATGCATCTGTAGCATTCTGTATATATACACACACATACATGTATGTTCAATTTGTCACTATTTTTGGAAAAATGAAGGAGATATAGGAAGCAGAGGGAAGAGTTATGAGAAACTTACAATTTTTCCTGTACCTATATTGGCATTGTAACAGCAGATGAGATATAATGGCAGGTTTTATCTATAACTATGCTTTTTCAAAATATCTGTGTTACAGGATCATTTAAAAAAATCAACCATCATCTTAACCATTATTTTCTAAGAGAAAAGTAACCACTAAGAAGTTATATGACAAAGAAACAAAGATATAATCCTATTTTTACTATTAAATTCAACATATATAAAATTATTTTGCTACATTGCTATAGAAATTTCTAAATATTTACTCTGTATTTTTATTCTTACCTCATCCAGAATTGCTAATAAATATTTTGTTGCCCAAACTGTTCTAGAGTATGCAAACAATAAAATAGAAAGAGGCTCATTACTTTTAAGCTATTATTTTTATATTAATATTAAAACAAGTTTATAGAAGTACTTTATAGTATTTTTATTGGTTTTAGAGCTTGAACAACTGTTACTTGGTAAGTTTCAAATGCCTTTGATCATTCAAGATTGATATTTCATCTAGACATTTATGTCTTAAACATCCTCAGTATCTTGGAAACTGAGATGATATGGAATTTTATTTCTTCAACTGATATTTTATAAATAGTATATTTTTAAGTCCTCGTGTGTCTGAAAATATCATTGTGTATTCCTACTGCTTGATTGTTACCTCCTTTTATTGAAAGTTGAGTTAAAATTGTGTTTTCAAGCTCTGCTCATTTTCTTCTAGAATTTAGTGTGGTCATTCCAGTACCAAATGTATACTAACTCTTTTGTAAGCATAAATTTTTTCACTTTCTATTTATGGACAATTTTGAGAATATTTATTTTCCCTGAATTTTCTAAAATTGTTTGAGGATATGTACAGTTACTGTTTATCAAACTTCCTACTGCTCAGTGAGTCAAGAACCACTTAGAATTTAAAAATTCATATGTCTATAGTTTGGGAAAATGTTCTTTGCATTATTTCTTTGATTAATTTTCTCATAATTTTCCAATAAATATTGGAAACAATAAACTATATTCTTTGTATGTCAATTTCTGCCCATCTTCTCCCCTTTTTTGAGATAGAAGTTAATTCTTGGCTTCATCTTCTTATTCTATAATTAACTATTCTTCAGTGTTCAGTGAGCAATTTAATTCTTACATTATTTTTAATTTATATTCAAAAATAAGATGTTCTATTTAAAAAATATCCATTTAATTATATTTTAATGTATGCACATTTTTCTGAATTTTCTATCAGGATAATGACTATATTTGTTCTAATAGTGGAAGTTAATGCCTCTTACAAAATTCGTTGGCTCACTATTTTAGTATTATTTAGTTTTTTGCTCTCTTTTATTTGACATAATCTATTTTGCTTGGCTTTTTAAACTTTTTTAAAATTATAAGCTAATTTAGTAAATAATAACCAACCATCTTTCTTCTTTAATTTGTTGATAGGTATTTCCCTTAAGTATAAATGAATTTGGGAATAAGAGTATATACTAATCTAAGTGTTGTGAATTTAATACTAAATTAATCATACTGGCAAAGAACTTTTGTATTTATCTGCATTAGCAATACTAAGGTTAAATACTATATGCCTTACTTTACCATTCACACTTTTTGTTCTGGAATTAAATTTAATGCTTACTAATGGTCTTTATGTTAATTTCTCTTTAATCATTTCAGTTGTCTCAAGCTTGTCTTCTAATAGATTCTTTCTTTCTTTGAATGCCTTATATATTTTACTCATAAATATTTTATCTCCGCCTGACCTAAATAAGTATAGTTGCAAAGTTTGATGAAGATTTCCTGCTCTTTATTCGGTCCTTTCTCTTGATATTTTTGCTTTCTTAACTCATTTGTTTCTTTAGTTCTCAAACTCCTATTAGTTTTTATGAGAATATATTACAGTGTAGATAAATCCAGTGTTGATTTTATCAAGAAAAAAAAAGTCATTCCAATAAATCATTTTAATTATTTGTGCTTAATCAAGAATATTTCCTGGAATTAAAAATTATAGTAACTTTCCCTTCAATCTTACTTTGATTTTCTTCCTAAAGGCTTCTCTTAAGCATATGATGGGGCCAGGTGCAGTGGCTCATGCCTGTAATCCTAGCACTCTGGGAGGCAGAGGCAGGTAGATTGCCTGAGGTCACTAGTTCAAGACCAGCCTGATCAGGAGCAAGAACCCGTCTCTGAAAAGTAGCCAGGTGTTGTGGCAGGCACCTGTGGTCCCAGCTATTTGGGAGGCTGAAGCAAGAGAATCACTTTCACCCAAGAGTTCGAGGTTGCTATGAGCTATGATGCCATGGCACTCTACCAAGGGTAATAAAGACTCTGTCTAAAAATATAAAAAAAAGTTAATGGATCTTCTTTGCTTATTATCTAAATGCATCACTTTCCTTTGCATGAATTTATTTGATAAGTTTTTCTTATTTATTTTTAAAATTGTTATTAAACTTTATAATAACGTAGAAGAGCAAACATATTATGAATGCTAATTTAGATAAATTGTAATAAACTGAACATACCCCTGTACTAATGCAGAGGTCAGAAAATAAAACACTAGCAATAGCATAAAAGCCCTTTTCTGCCCCTTTTCAAAAAGTCTCTCCTGCACAAAAAAGCTAATATTATTGTGAATTTTAATAACTTACCTTAATTGTGTTTCTCTTTTAATGTCTACATGGACACTGCGTCTATTTTCCTTTTGTACATATTTTGAAAATGTAAGATTTCAAATTATTATATCTTTGTATGTCAGCACCTTCATTGTATTTTTAGTATTTGTATTTTTAACAAAACTTTGCTTTTTGGGGTATGCTACTTGTGTTTTTTTTTTGTTTGTTTGTTTTTTTGCAACTTGAACTTTTATTTGTTTTTATTGTTGTTGTGAGACAGAGTCCCACCCTATGCCCTGAGCAGAGTGTAATAGCATCATAGCTCACTGCGGCCTCAGATTCGGGCTGTGGGCATCCTGCTGCCTCAGCCTCCTGAAAAAGTCACTGGGAGTACAGGTGTTCGCTGTGGCACCCGGCTGGGTTTTTCTTTTTTTTCATGGGTAAGGGTCTCACTCTTGCTCAGAAAGTTTTGAAGTGCATTATGAAAATACCTGTGACTATATGTTTTCAAAGAGACTGCCAAATAAACTGATGAAATGTATATTTCTTCTTCTAATCATTTCAAATTATAACACACATGGAGTTTTTTCCTAATATTAACCAAACTTCATGTTTTTTCTACCTAACAATGCTTCTTATAACTTAGAGCTTTTTGTATGATGGAGTTTGAAATCTGAACTTGAATTAAATATGATCTCTCCTGTTGTAGTTAACTATGAAATTTGTTTTGGGAAGATGCAATTAATGATGCCTTATTGTTAACATAATTTATTAGATAAAATATCTATTCATAACATGTTCAAGAAACTTTGTACATCCTCAGCACCAAACAGCAATTACTATAGAACTTGTGGGAAAAAGTTTTCTTTTCAATTTATTTAATCAGATTTATTTAATATTTTTGCCTGACATTCTGAGTTACAGTATGGAAAAACATTTTTAAACTATAAATATATATACAAATATGAAATATTTTGAACACACTTAAACTCTAGTGGACAAAAAATTGATTTTCCCCATATAAAGTAAATCATTTTAGCTAATGTACATTGCTAAGTAATAGTTTTCCTTATTGGAAAATTATATTTCCGAGTATAATTTCCCAATATGTTAAACATTCAAGACAAATTAGCATCTGTTTAAAGACCTGTCCATTATAAATTCTGCTGTCTTTCTTTGCCGCCTAGTCAGAACTGAAAGCCTAGATATTTAGTTGACAATGAATATTCATTTATCAAATATTTTGGGGGGTAGTTTCCTCATGACAAATACTATATTATAAATTGAGTCATAATCAAGACACAACAACTTGAATTTTAATTTTGGGGTGATGAATTGGGCATGGTAGAAACAGTAATGACAATACTTCTATGGGTGTTTTCTTGGGCTAGGATTCTTAATCATTTAATTTGTGCAATTATCTATAATGAAAAAGTTATTATATATATTTTATAGATGAAAAAACTGATGTGATGATAGGTTTTTGACCAAGCAAGTGTTAAACATACAGTAAGCATAGAGGCTGAAGTTGAAATCTGTGCTTTCCTTTCCTTAATGTTCAATTTCTTTCTATTACATTCTATGTGGGTTGTCAGATAAATTTTAACATACTTATGTGATAGTGTCATGTTAGTATAAAATTAATCAGCAATTTGCAGTTAGTTTTATAAAGTTTAAAGGTTAATTTATAACCTTTTAAATAAGAGTCATGATGTATGGGAGCTCAGAGAAAATGTTAGTCTATGTTTGTATTTTCACAAAATTAACATGGCTAAGAAGTCCTGGCAAATCCTTTAAGTGGTTATGTTACATCTATTACTCAATAGCATCATGATTTTATTTTTAGATATGCATTTCCATTCTGTATTAAAATGTGCTAGTGTATTTTAAAAGGAGATTTATCTCTTTTTCTATTTCCATATATATAACAGCAATTTAATAACCACATCTAATAACATTCAACTGTCTTTTTTATTTCAAAATATTGTACAAATGTACTGGTTACATGTATCGATTTTGATATGCTTGAGTCAGGGTTACAAGTGTGCCCATGAGCCAGATAGTGTGCTTTGTACCCATTAAGTGGGTTTTTGCCCTTCCAACTATATTTCTAAGGGCAATGTTAGAACTTAAATTATGAGAATCATTTGTTAGACTAAAGTGAATTTACTTCAGATTCCAATTATTTCTAGTGGTCAGTAAATCTTTCAATTTACCTCGAGGGATCAAGAAACTTCTTCAAAGTTTTTCTAAAGGAATATTATGCTCTTAATGGGAAACATTAATCTAGATGAGATCCTGCAAAATCATGATGTGCTGTTGTTACAGAAAGTGATTTTGTTGGAGATATATATTTTTCTACGTATCTTTGGATATCTTTATGTCCCATAATATAACACGAGTTCATAAGAAATTAGGTTTGCTAGGCTGTGACAAATAAATGATAGTTTGAAATCTAAGACTCAACCTAAATAAATTTAAAAGAAAAAATACTAGCCAATTAAGATTTCATCTTACAGTTTAAAGTTGGGGCACATTAGAGTGTCCAAATATTTGGACTCTTCTTGTTCTAATATCAGAGTCAAAACTGTGAATCATGAAGAGACATAGAGACACTATAGTCTCATTAATAATGCATTTCTGTAGGAGAATTATTTCTCAGATAAATTTATTTCTTGTAAGTAAAGCATATATTATAAAAGAAAAAAGATATAACTATGTTTCTCAAGAGTAACATATAGATGCCACTTAAAGAAAAAGCCAATCACATATCCTGAGCTATTTATACTATTTTTATTATAATGTTTCTGAAATTTATACAAATATGAACTATATATTCTTACAGCTATAAACTATAAAACCAAAGGCAAATTTCTAAGTTAAATAAAAAGGAAAACAGAAAGTCAGCGACGTTCTAATCAAAAGGAATAATTTGATTAAGAAATGATATTTTGCAGAAACTGAATTGTTGCTCATAGCGTGACCTTTGTACCAATACTACTGCTCATTGTGTGTTTGACACATGAAATCTGGTAAGTTATTTCACCATTTTCACTAAGTTGAAATATGGTAAGATATTATTATTAATATTATTACAATATT
Organism: Perodicticus potto; assembly: GCA_963574655.1. Classification (NCBI taxonomy): domain Eukaryota; kingdom Metazoa; phylum Chordata; class Mammalia; order Primates; family Lorisidae; genus Perodicticus; species Perodicticus potto. The sequence continues at coordinate 57,357 of CAUYRH010153587.1, read as the reverse complement.
ATTATACATCATGTTCTCCTATGGTTTGGTCTTCGCATCACAGTAATGAATAGTATTTATACATTACCCTGATTTTGTTCCTATTACTTTGTTGCAATTAAGTTATATCATTGGCACCAAGAAAAATATGAACAAGAATATAGTAGTCAGTATTGAAACTAAATAGCAAGTAATCACTATCATCCAAGTCATTTTTTAAATTATTATAATTCATTTTCATTGACAAATAATAATTGCGTATATTTATAGGGTAGACTGTGATGTTCTGATCTATGTACACATTATAGAAGTAGTTACTTAAGCTAATTAATATATTCATCAACTTGTCAACTTATAATATTTTTATAGTGAGGATATTAAAATTAAAAACCATTTTCGGATTTGATTGAAATATTGTAATAGTTGTTGGCATGATTAAAAAACAAAGAAATACTAATCTTGATTAATGGACATGAAGGGGTAAAGAGGGCATGTTGATCAACGGATCCACCTAAAGGAACCAGTGCATTCAGAATGAAGTTAGGAGATATCTATCTCCTTCTTCCACCAAGAGACTTTGAATTAATAAATGAATTCATCAAAATCTCAGGCTACAAAATAAGTGTACATTATGCAATAACAATAAAATCAAAGACTCATTAACTTTCATAATAGTTGCAAAGAAAATAAAATACCTACGAATATAGGAGGTGAAAGATTTCTACAAAGAGAACTGCAAATCACTGTGGAAGAAAATGGCAAATGGTATGAACAAATGGAAAAACATATGATTGTGGATTAGCAGAAATCAATGTTGTTAACAAGTTAAAATGTCCTTATTCCTCAAAGTCTTAAAGTTATTTACAAATTCAATGCAATCCCTATCAAAACACTAATGCCATTTTTTGCAGATCTAGAAAAAGTAATTCTAGATGTCTCATCTAGAACCAGAAAATAGCCCCCAAATCCAATACAGCCTTAAGAAAAAGGAACAAATCTGGAAGCTTCACTTTATTAGATTTTTAACTTATACTGCAAGGCTATGGAGAAACCAAACATCATAGTAGTGGCACCAAAGAGAGACATGCCCAATGAAACAGTACAGAAACCAAGATCTGAATCTATCCTAATATTTGCCATCTGCTCTTTTCGTTCTTTCTTTCTTTTTTTTTTTTTTTGCAGTTTTAGTCCAGGGCTGGCTTTGAACCTACCACCTTTGGTATATGGGGCTGGCACCTTACCCCTTTGAGCCACAGGCACCGCCCTGCCATCTGCTCTTTAACAAAGTAGACAACAATATACACTAAAGAAAAGAATCCCTTTTCATAAGTGGTGCTGGGAAAATGGGATAGCCACATGTAGAAGATTGAAACAGAATCCATATCTCTCACTAAAATTAATTCAAGGGGGATTACAGGCTTAAATCTAAGACATGAAAACCTGAGTATTACAGAAGAGAAGATTGGAAAAACTCTTCTAGGTATTTTCTGAGGCAAGAATTTATGAAGAAGAATCCAAAGGCAATCACAGTAACAACAAAATAAATAAATGGGACTTTGTTGAATTAAAGAGCTTCTGCACAGCCAAGGAAACAATCAACACAGCAAACACACAACCTGCTGAATACAAGAAAATGTCTTCATTCTATACATCCTATAAATGGCTCAGAACCAGAAACTACAAAGAACTCAAGCAGTTCTTTCTTCAAAACAAGACAGACTAATCAGGCAATAAGCATATGAAAAAAAAAGCTCAATATCATTAATTATCAGAGAAATGCACAGCAAAACCATAATGAGATATCACCTAATCCCAGTGAGAATTCTTTCTACCAAAACTCTCCAAACAACAGATGATGTGTAGATGCAGAGAGAAAGGGACACGTATGCACTGTTGGTGGGACTGCAACACAGTACAGCCTCTGTGGAAAATAGTATGAGCATTCCTCTAAGAACTGAAAGTGGGCTTACCATTTGATCCGTCAATCCTACTATTGTGCATTTACTGAAAGGAAAAGTCATTTTGTCAAAATGTCACTTGCATTCAAATGTAAACGCAGCACAGTTCAGTTGTAAAGATGTGAAATCAACCCCAGTCCCCATCAATTTATGAGTAGATTAATGTAATATGCTGTATTATACCATAGAGTACTACTCAGCCGTTAACAAAATGAATTCATGCCTTTTATAACAATCTGGATGGAAGCAGAGGCCATTCTCCTAAGGGAAATATTGCATAAATGGAAAAACAATCACCACATGTACTCACGGTTATTAACTTGTAACTGACCTAACCAGTCAGCACCCATTGGCACAGATGCATGTAAATCTCAGTGGAAATCAAGCAGGTAGGTGGGAGAATAAAAGGATGGATGGAATCATACCTAACAGGTACAATGTACACTATCTGGGTGATGGGCACACTTGTAACTTTGACTCAAGCAGTACAAAAGCAATCCATGTACCCAAAACATTTGCACCCCGTAATATTCTGAAATTAAAAATAAAAATAATAAAAATTAGACAAAATTAGACTTTTCAACTAAAACAATAGAGGGAAGAGAAAAAACCTTCCAATAGTTAAGAAAAAATGATTGTCAATCTACTTTTCAATTCCCCAAAATACTACCTTTCAAGAAAAGTTATTAATTAAATGGCCACCAGCAAAGGGCTGTACTAACGTAATTCTCTAGGATATTTTTCAAAAAGAAGAAGAGTAAATCCAGAATAAATGTCTTTGTTACTAGAGTTAAGAATGATCAGGAAAATCAACTGATAAATGACTATGCAAGCAACTCTTTACCTGATCTTCATCTGTGGTAGTCCTGCCATCCTAAATTTGTTGTTTTCCTCCAGGCAGGCCTGCTTCTGCCTCTGCCTATCTCAAAGGTAGCTACCAACAGGAACAGGTCCAGTTCCCTTTCTGCCTATCACAAAGTCTCAAAGCTGCAGATACTGCCGTGGATGTGGAGAGAATGGAACGCTTTTACACTGCTGGTGGGACTGCAAACTAATACAACCTTTTTGGAAGTATGGAGAATCTTCAAAGAATGCAAATTAGAACTCTCATTTGGTCCTGCAATCCCATTACTGGTCATCTACCCAGAAGAAAAAACAATCATTTTATCATAAGGACATTTGCACTAGACTGTTTATTGCACCTCAATTTACAATCACTAAAATGTGGAAATAGCCTAAATGCCCACCAACCCAGAAATGGATTAACAAGCTGTAGTATATGTATACCGTGGAATATTGCTCAGCCATGAAAAAAGTAGCTAATACATCTTTTGTACCATACCATTAACCTGGATGGAGGTGGAACACATTCTTCTTAATTAAGCATCACAAGAATGGAGAACAAGAATCCAATGTACTCATTCTAATATGAAGGCAATAGATGACCTAATATATGATGGGAGGTAAGAGAATGCAGGAGCAGGGGGGGTGAGTATGGGGATTCATGGTGTATGGCACACCTCTTGGGGGCAGGACTCAATTATAAGAGGGACTTTATCTAACAAATGTAATCAGTGTAACCTAATTCTTTATACCCTCAATGAATCCCAAACAATAAAAAACCAACCAACCAACCAAACAACAACAAAAAGTTTCTGCCTATATGCAGACATCTGGTCTTGATGTGGGCGAAGGCTAAATCACATCAGATGAAAACTATGCCTTTGGCGCCCATCTGTAGTGAATCTCACTCTTTCCATTTGCCTGTTGCTCCTGACTTCCAACTCTATCCCCAAGTTATACTTCCCAGCATGTGTTTATTTAGTTTTTCTTTGATTATGTCTGTATGCATTTGGAGGGAAGGTTTATGTCTAAGTGAGGTGGGGTGTGATGTGGTGCTGTGGTTACCTGAAGGTCTTCCTCTACCGCCTGTGAATGCTGGACGTGTTATGCTCTGCCCAGATCTATGCTAAGAGGGTACCCAGAGCAGCTGATTGACCATGACTCGGTCACAACTGCTTAACAGATGTACCCGCCCCCCTGCCACGTGGATTACAAATGAAGCTTTTGTAGCTATGAAGATAAACACAGTATCTCTGAAGCAAAGCAGATTTGAATTATTTTATTTTATAGAAGAGGGTGCATTTTCATCCTCCTTATATTGGAATATTATGGAAAACATTGTAAATCTAAAAATCCTTGGAAATGACAATGTAACAAAAACAAAAACTATGACTAATATAATTGAGAATGTTATAAAAAAAATAGAGTTTTTTGTCTTAATAACAATTATCAAGTACTGTTAATTATCCCTTTTATTGTTGTTTTTTATTTCTTTGTTTGAACGCCATGGTGCATTTATTACGAGAGTGTGGGAAGGCTTCTGTTTCTCTCCACCTTTTCCATTAAATGGATTTTTTTTCTTCATAGTTATTAGATTAGAAAGTCTGAGTTTCACATGTGTCCGCATCTCATGTTTCTCTATCTTGTGGTGCTGACTTAAAGATTTTGCACTTTATAAGCTTTATGTCAAAAGATATGTTCAACATGTAAATGTAGAAATACATTAAAAGAAAGTTTTATTCATTCAAACACATGTGCTTAATAAGTAATAATTAATAGCATTCTTTCTCCATTTTTAAGAATAATAAAATTTAATAAAACTGATCTTTTGCTTTTCCCATTTAAAACAACTACTCCCATACAGAACTTTAGGCAGCCTTCCTATGTTGTATCCATAATATATTATTATGTAAGAGTGGCTATGTTAAAATTCCCCCCCCCCCAAAAAAAAAAAAAATCGCAGTCAGAAGTCCCTAAGTGAGTGTACCAGGACCTAAAATATTCCAGGAACTTTTATGACTTTTCCTGTTATTTTTTTTTATTAGGCCATTATTATGTACTCTAAAATCATCAGCAACTAAGTGGTTTTTGATATTTTTACTTTATAAGATACACTTATTTGAGTATGTTTATTTGAAGTTGCATTCTCTGGCATTGAAGCTTTGTTCCTAGAGTTAGCATATATTTATTTCTGAGTGAGAACTGAAATGTGATAAATATAAATCATTGCTTTTTATGGGACAATCTTATTTACTCTGAAGTAACTACCATGTACGGAAATTTCATCTACAGTATGTCAAAATTTGGTTCATATGAACTTGTCAAAACTTGGTCTGGCATGGTTTCTGAAATGATACTTATGTGAATACTATAGCATGAACCTTTCTGCCAAATGCCTCATTTTCTAGGAGTATTAGCTAAGAAGCTTTAGTGAGGATTTGGCTTTACTTTTATTTCCTTAAAGAATATTGTGAATCATATGAATCACTCTTCCATTTATAAATTAGAGTATATGAAGTACAAAAGCTCATTAAAACACATTTTCTTATTTTGGTTTATTTCACCATTTGTGATGATCAAGGAGCATAAATTGTCTTTCTTTAAAAAATAGATTTGATTTTTTCAGATATGCTTAAGGTTTTTGCAGTAATAGTGAGCAGAAAAAGTACGTTCTCATTTATCCCTGCCTCCCCCGTCTCTACTCATACACAACCTCCCGAACTATGAGCATTCACCAGCAGAGTGGTATGTGTGTTGTAAATGATGAACTTACACTGACACATCATAGTTTCCTGAAACCCATAGTTTGCATCAACATCTACTTTTAGCATTATACATTCTATGGCTTTGGACCAACATATAATGAATAATATACAGATTATTTTTAATACACTAAAAATCCTCTATGCATTTAAAGTTCTTTCATGCCTACTGAGGGCATCAAAAAATCTTTGTGCCTGCTGAGTGCGGTGGCTACACCTGTAATCCTAGTACTCTGGGAGGCTGAGGCAGGTGTATTGCTTGAGATCACAAGTTTAAGACCAGCCTGGGTAAAAGCAAGACTTCATCTCTAATAAAAATAGAAAAACTAAGACAAAAGGATTGCTTAAGCCCAAGTTGGAGGTTGCTCTGAGCTATGATTCCATAGCACTCTACCCAGGGCAACAGCTGGAGACAGTCTCAAAACAACAACAACAACAAACCTTTGTGCTCCATCGCCTCCTTTCCCTAACTCCAAGTCCTCAGAAAGCACTATTTCTACAGCTTCTCATTTTCCAGAATGTCAGCTAGTGGACATCCAACATGTAGACTTTCCAAATTGGTTTCTTTCAATTAGTACTGTGTACTAAGACTCCTTCATGCCTTTTCATGTCTTCATGACTCATTTCTTTTACAAGTGAAAAAAATAATATTCCATCATCCAGATGTATGACTTTTTTTTATCATTTCACCTACCGAAGCACCACTACACACCTGTTAGAATACCCCAAATCTCTGACCCATCTATCATTCAGCATAAGGTTATTTAGCTTCCATGTTTTTGTTTGAGTGTGCAGATTCCTGTTATTGTTGAATTCAACTTTTATTCCATGGGACATCCAGATTATTGTAGAGAATTGCTAACACTATACAGTATTAGGACTTTGAATATTTTTATTTGATTAACTATAATCTTTTAGTTATAATAACCATCACCACTTAAACATTAAATAATGCCATTCTCTCTTGTAGCCTACCTGTGTAGGCTTGAGCAAGATATCAACCTGTTTTAAACATAATTTTCTTTGACAGAAATAGAAAAATATATATCCCTTAAGGACCGTGGAAGGTTGAGCGGTGATGATTGCAGAGTCCTCCAATTCTCCATTTATCACTTCACTTCTATCCCTATATAATTTACATCAATGGAATGAATAAGGTCCAGAAGGATGAGTCTCAAGCAGATGAGAACCTAAGTGAAGGTTGTATACACACCACAAAATATGGATGGGTTTTCATGCCCACTGCAAATTTGGGAAAGACATTATTCTCACATTATAAAATAAAGGAGGTGATGTAGAGACCAGTCTACTTGAGGAGTCTCTGGGTTGGTAAGTGAGAGATTTTATTCCTTGCTGTGTTTGCCCCACAACTGTCCACAGTCACTCAGAAGTTCTGGAGCAGGCAGCCCCACCTTGTCCCCTTATAGTTAGTAGTCAATTGTACCACACAACTAATAGCTAGTAATAGTTATAGTTACAGAAAGTATGATTATTTAATAATGACTCCAGTCTGTTAAGTATTTATAATCATAACATGCTGTTTTAAAGTTAGTTGGAGATGTTTTAAAAACATTATTGAAGTATAATTGACAAAAATTCATATATATAAAAGTGTACCAAAATCCATATATATAAAGTGTACAAGGAGAAGATTTGGTGTACACATATATTGTAGAATATTTACCACAATCAAATTAATTGGCATATCGAACACCACACATAATTATTTTTTGTGTGTGAGAGAGAAAGGATACTTGAGATCTCTCAGCACATTTTAAGTATAGTACAGTCATCATGTTGTATGATATATATATATATATATATATATTTTTTTTTTTTTGAGATAGAGTCACACTCTGTGCCCTGAGGTTGAGTGCCATGGTGTCACCATAGCTCACAGCAACCTCAAACACTTGGGCTCAAGCATTCTTCTTGCCTCAGCCTCCTGAGTAACTGGGAGTACAGGTGCCTGCTACAATTTCCAGCTAGTTTTTTCTATTTTTAATAGAGACAGGGTCTCCCCTTTGCTCAAGGTGGCCTCAAACTCCTGAGGTCAAGGAATCTGCCTGCCTCGGCCTCCCAGAGTGGAAGGATTACAGGAGTCAGTCACCTCACCTGACCTTGCATGGATATTTGATCTAGGTGAGGAGCGTAGTTTCTCCAGCTTAGTGATCCTGGGTTGGAATCTCATATGCATTACCTCCTAATGAGTGACTTTTGGTCCATTGTCTATGCTTTATCTTCCATAAGGTTATTCCTGTTAAAAATATACTAATGGATTATTGTCTGATATGTGGAATATTTGCTTAGCTGAGAAAGTAAGTGTGACATGGTGCTGGGTGTGTATATATACATATATATAATACATAATTACTGTCTCTGTTCATTCTTGCAGTCATTTAAGTAGTTGGTAACAATAACAATAATAAACCGTTTTGTAAGATGCTTAGGATGTGCCATGCATTAGACATATATTATTTCATTTAATCTGTACCACCACATTATTGTGTAGTTATTATCTTTCACCTCTTTTTCTTTACAGGAAATTGAAGCTCAGCAAGATTGAATAGCTTTTCCAGATATGAATTCAAGTCTGTATCACTCCAAACGTATATTTTAACTATACAATGTCTACAATTTTACTTCTGAATTTGCTTATTGTTACTATTATTTTTAACAGCTGACTTGAAATGCCTTTCTTTATTTGAGGAATTTTGTACTTTACGAGTCTTGATAAGGGATGGTACTTTCCTCCCACTATATAAACTGGAAATACCAGGTGCATTGCTTACACTCTTTCTCAGTGACCCTTGCACCTGAAAGACAGTTGGGTTTGGCCAGTTTTCCTGTGCCCTAGATTTTGAATACAGACCATGTAAGGTAGCAAGGACACCAGAGAATCCGTTCCAGGGGTGACAGTGAGGTAACAGTGGTAGTGGGAGTTATCAGGTCAGCATCTGCATCCTGTCCATTTTGGTTCATCAAGACAACTAAGACATATAATTCCACTTCTATAAGATTCTATAATTTCGAGAGTGTGGCCTTGACCTCTGGTTCTTTACTCTGCCAATAGTTTCTGAAACCTAACCAATGATCTTTCAAAACATTTCTTTTCTTCTCAAATCAGTTATATTTTGTTCTTGTTGCTTGCAAATACGCAGGCAGTTCTAACATATTCCTGTCTTGGGAAGAGGGCAAGAAAGTTCTCTGAGCATCTGAGAGTGAGAGAAAAAGAAGGGAAAACTGAAGCCAGTTGTTTGCTTTATAATTTTCTCTGGAGCTGCTTCTTTTTCAAAAACCTAATGCTGAGCATCACATCTATTTTTAATTTATTTTCTTTAAAATTGACGCATAATAGATCTGGTGGCTCAGACCTGTAATCCCAGCTGTCTGGGAGGCCAAGGCAAGGAGGACCCCTTGAGCTTAGGAGTCTGAAATCAAACTGAGCAAGACCCTGACTCTACTAAAAATAGGAAAATTAGGCAGGTGAAAAAACAAAAAAAAATCGACAAATAATAATTGTACGCATTCATGGCCCATATGGTGATTATATTAAGGCAATTAGCATATCCATCATTTCAAACATTTATTATGTCTTTATTTGGGGGATATTCAATATCCTCCTCCTAACTACTTGAAACTATATGTTATTGTTAACTCTAGTCATCCTACCGTGGTTGCAAGTGAGTAAACTTGCAACCTAATGGTCTGTTGTGCTGTGCCGCAGACATATGAGCATGTGAAAGATTTCCCTCAATGTCATTGCCATTGACACTTCATCATTCCTGTCTTTGTGGATCATCTTCCTCTGGGTGGCACAGGAATATGCTTAATCATTTATATACAGTTTCATCCTCGTTGCCAGGAATGACAAGATTCCATTCTGTTCTGTGTATTCACCACATTTTTTAAATGCACTCTTGTGTTGTTGAACCGCGAGGTTGATTCTCTATTTTGGCTGTTGTGAATAGTGCAACAATGAACACTGCGGTGAAGATGTCTCTTCAAAATACTGACTTCCTTTTCCGTGGATAAGCGCCCAGTGGTGGGCTTCCTGGATAGTATGGCTGTCCTGTTGTGGCTTGGAACCTCCACACTGTTCTCTGTCTGTCTGTACTAGTTTACAATCTCACCAAGAGCGTGTATGTGTATTTTTAATATATCATTTTTATTCACAAAGTATTTTTATGTGTGGTTATTACTTATATGCTGTTATTCTAATAATAATAATCAACTATGGAAAAAGAATTCATTCAACTCTACATTTTTATCCCAAAATTATGAAAATAAGATAGGAAATAAGGTGGAAAGTGGATAGTCTACATATATCATTTCTTTGGATGGGAAGAGGGACTCAACTTAATTTGGCCCCCCTGGCATTTGCTGTTAAATTGTGTGTGCTTGGGGAGCGCCCATGGCTCAAAGGAGTAGGGCGCTGGCCCCACATATGGAGTTGGCGGGTTCAAACCGGGCCCTGGCCAAAAACTGCAAAAAAAATAATTGTGTGTGTTTCCCAAGCAGCTCTCATTAAAGTCAACTGGGGCCTAGAGTGCAAATGTAGAGGAGGAAGAATGAAAAACTTTTAGGCAGCATGCAACTCAAAGTATTTTTGGCAATGAACAACAAATTTCTTCCTATAATATTCAACCACTGTAAGTTCCATGGTGAAAATCTTTCTTCGTACAGAAGAAATGTCTTCCTATAGTTTGGGGAATCTCATTAGGAGAAACTGCTGCTGAGTATACTTAATTCATTTCTCTGTTTTTCCCCCTCTTGCTACATTGAGATTAAAATCTGTAGCAGAATTATATATTAAGCAGTCCAGCAATTGATATGACATTTGATCTAAATCTCTAAAGTTTGATCTAAATTTTAAATGAAGATGCTCTGAAAGTCACATGAGAAAAAAATCTAGAAATATTTTTATATTATCAAATGTACCATAATAATGCAAGCAAATATTACTTCTAGCAAATAGAACATAATTCCTTGGGTGGTGATATATGATGGTAGAAAAGAAATTTATATGATCTACTGTTTTTATCCTAAAAATGCTAGGGAGTGGGGATGAAGGAACAATATTAATGGGTTTTGGTTGAAATTGTAGTTTTTAGTAGCCATTTACTTAGGGAGTCTAATGAAATAAATGTAGCTCATTTGCCATCACATATAAATATGCAATTGTGTAGATTTACAAAAAATACAATGTTATCATGTATGTATGTATGTATGTATGTATTATTTTAAAATGATTTATATTATTGTATTATATCTATTCATCATTCTATCACAGTGTATAACCATATTTACTAAATAAATAAAAATATACTTACTTCAGCTTATAGCTTAAAAGGGGCAGTGTGTTCAAACTCATCCAAATATTTATGAGGCGTCAGCTGTGGGCCTGGTACTGCACAAAGCAGGAGAGATACTGCATTAGAGATGGGAGGTGCCCTTGACCTCTGAGAAGGCCAAGGAGAAGAATTGGGTTAAATAAAGTCAAACTGTTTATTTGCTACGTATCTTCGTAAATTGTCATAGGGAGTGAATTACGAGTCTGTGAGAAAGAGTTGAATTCTTCCCTTCAGGGGTTCTCTCTTGGGAGCCCTGATCCAGATAGCACATGCTGAGAGATTCTAGAATTTTGTACTAATTAGTTATTTTCTATTAAGCAACAATATGCCAAGTATATGGCATTATACTGGATATTTCAAAGGATAAAGTGATGTATGTGAGACTGTGATTACAAGGAAATCCAATTTAGTTTGAGAAAACATGGAGTTAAAACTTACTACACTAAAAGAATATATTCATATGTGTAAATACAATTTATAGAGTATGCATATATACATATGCCTATATGCAGGTATATGTATACATAAGTATATGTACACATACACACATGTGCAATGCATACATACTTACAGACACCCGTATTCCCACATATATATATACACACACATAACATACTTACAGACACCCATATTCCTATATATATATATATATATATATATATATATACACACACACACACATAAAAGTGAAATTCTCAACCTGGGTGCTCTCAGCAGGTTTTGCAGAAAAGAGAGAGGGCAAACAAGTTAGGCCTTCAACAAGTTTATTAGGTTCTGACTTTAGGATAAAATTAAGCATTTCAATGGGTCAATCTGATCTTGATAGAACAACATTCCAACTGCAGGGAATGGACTGTTAAGCATTCAGTTCTAGGGAGGCTGAAATCGTAACATGCCAGTGCCTGGGAAGTGTTGAAACATCTCTTTTCTCTAGGGTATCTTGAGTAAAGTAGATGTAAAATAAACGGAGGGCAATGCTCTTTTGTTTGCAAAGTCCTTTGATTTCTATCATAAGTATAAATCACATAATCTGTTTAAGATTTTCCTTACCTGGAAGGGTCTTAGCAATATGAATAGGAAAGGAAGACCTCTCTTTCTTCTTTCTGGGGTTCTACTCTCTGTGCATGAACAAGAGAAGGTGCCAACAGACCAACTGGCTCACAGGTGCCCACAGCAGGAGGGATATGGGGTGACATTAGTACTCATCCCACTGAGAAGTAGAAGGATGGCCCTGGAGACTTCAACCACATGCTGCGACTTTTATGTATTTTATATACTTGGTACACTAAGGATGTCCCCTTCTTTAGAAAAGCCAGTATGTTTTTGCCAGTGTATGGCAGAATCTTAGAGGTAGAATTGGGGATAAAAGTGGAAAACTTTCTTAAATTCGAGTACCTAGGACAGGGAACACACAATATGTTTTCAATACTCTTAGCCGTCACACTTGGAATAATGACTGTCAAAATAACTGCGCTTTTCTGCCAAACAGTAAATATATTTCCACATTCATTTTGTTCTTTAACCTTACAACTTGGGTCCTATTTTTATGCTCATTTTACAAGTTATATAAGTGAAGCGCAGAGATGCTAAGTCATTTGCCCAAGGTCACACAGCTAGTAAGAGAGAGATCTGAACCCATTCTGTCAGGTCCTGAAGTCCACAATTTAAGGCCTTCCAAATCTACCTCAGAGACTTTGAGTGAGTTAATAAAAAAGTCTTCATAGCAGACCAACCAGCCTTTATATTAGATTAAACAAAGTGGGGAAATGGCATAATAATATTTGGACAGTTAATATAAGAGTTCACTTGCATCTGAGTTATCTAAATAATGTTCAGCTGATGATAGCTTTGCAATTACAACCAATGAATGGAAATAGACATATTTGGCTGTTTGGAATAAGATTACCCATTGAGTAAAAGGTATGTTTCTTCCTAGACCAAGATGATATGAGGAACAGATAACACTGAGATGCCATCTCATAGTGCTTCGATGTAGTTCATTCATCATGTCAGCACACGGCCAACAATTTAAAATGTTCCGAGTCTGTAATATATGCAGCCATAAAGCATAGTTCTAATCAATGCAAATAATATTTTCCTATGCTAAACCCAGAGTTAAATTATAACATGCAGCATAAGATTAATGGGCCATTTTTTCTTCATCACTTCGTTAAATTACTTAGTTTGGAAACCATTCAGAAGGATGTGAATTGGAGCTGTGCTGAGCTGCTGGAATGAGATCCTGCTTTTGATGAAAGTATTCCCACACCTGCCCCCTACTTCTAGCTTCTTAGGGAAGAAGAGAAAGTTTCTTCTAGAAAACATCACATGTTTATAAGCTGGCTCATACAAAATGCATGGAGAAAATGTGTGTCTTCTAAGCCAAGCCTATCTTGGCATCTCAAATAAGTTTTACCTACCCTTTGCTAAAATGAACATTTGATTCTGAGCTGAAGTCTTGTGTCATTTGACTCCTGGCTAATGTTTAGGAATAGATTTTGCTTGACACTGTGTTGGAACTCAGTGTATTATCTGCAGTGCAGTCTGTCTAGCTGATAGGCACAACCCTAAAGTGCAAGCTTCCCGAGGGCAGGCCCTGCACCCGCGTCATCAGTGAAGCCTGAGGCTGAGCTCAGTGTCCAGCATTTAGGAGACACTCAGGACGTGCCTGGACCGAGGTTGGGCATCCCAGCTTTAGAGAGAGGCACGATATTCACTCGCACTTGTGTCCTGTGAGCACTGATACCAGAAACTTGGTATGTATTTGTTCAGTCCCCTTGGTCTGTAGGCTGAAATGACAGTTTCTGTCCTTCGAGTGCCCATTCCTTCTTATTTTCCTGTAGCATAACTCTTCTTTCCTTAAATAGTGAGTTCGTGGACTCCTTGAGATTGAATTGATTTCTTCCTCAACTGTGCTCCGTATTGTGCCTGTGTGCGCCCATGTGTGTATGTGTGTTCCCACCCGCTCTATCCAACGGTTATCGAATTGCATCATAGTTATTTGTTTATTTAAGTATTTGTTGCTTGGAAAGAATGCTTGAGTGTGATGCATTCCTTTTCTGCGTTTATCAGCAGCAAATTACTCCAAGAAATACTTAGCTCTCTTAAGATGCTGGCTGAATTGAACCACATCGTATTGCCAATATATAGACCACAATACTCCCTTGTTCTTCAGACTCTTGACTCTGAAGTCGGCTGGAAACTCACCTTGACGTTTTCCGTAGTTCACACCCTGCACAGCTTCTTCTCGTTCTAGTAGTTCTGAAGATGTGGTGCTTAGACCAGTACGTCAGCATAACTTGGGAACTGGTTAGAAATGCAAATTCTTAGGAATTGCATTCCTAGACTAACAGAATCAGACGTTCTGGGATTTGAACCTCCGTGTCTGTGTTTGAACAAATTCTCCAGGTGATTTTGATGCGCATTCAAGCTTAAAACCTTACTGGTTTACACCCATAGCTTACGGCTTAGGCTCTGGACAGACCTGACTCCTAATCTACACTCAACCACTACTACAGTGACCTTCGGCAAGTTACTCCTATTGGGCTTTCACCATTTTTGCCCCGTATTTTGCTAATAGTGGTAATTACATCAGATTAATGCATTTGGTGTCCTCAGGGGAGCTCCTGAAACAGTGTGTGTGTTCCATAAATGCTAGCTGTTTCCGTTGTCACCATTCAGAAATATTGACTCATCATGAATGCACACTTCTAATAAATATAATAATGTGGTTTGTAAAATTAGAAGCTTAGAAGAAATATAGCAAGAAATTCATTAGAAGAATTTCAGCAGGAAATCAGCAATGTACTGAAAAAGGATAATTTAAGCAAGATGTAGGGAAACAAGATAGTGTAGCATCATGGGTTCAGTAGAACCTGGGCTACTTTTATCATTCTAGACCTAGCTAGAGGGGAGAGAGAAAAGGCATTGCTAGAGAGTGTGGACCTCCCCACAGAGTGGTAGAGTCATCCCTTAGCAACTTGGCAGAGAGGGAGACAAAAGAATAAACAGCCTACTTTCAGTCTTCTCCCACTTTTTCTCTGATCTCCCATGGGCATCCAAAGAGAAACCATGAAAGAGGGATACCCACTAAGGCAGGGGTCATGTAAGACATTAGAACACAGAGACAGATGGAGAAGGAATCTGGGAGGGCCAGTAGGATGTATTTGTCAGCAGGCATATCCATCTGCAAAACCGCTTGCCTTCCTCATGTAATTACCATTCCAGAAGCCCAGAGGAATAAGTGCTGGTTTGGTGGATCCAGGAAGCTTCAGGGTAGATCTGGTATTTGAATCAGGTTTGGAAGGAAGATTTGGATTTTAGTGAAGAGTAGCAGTGGGGATTGGTGAAGAACCATGGAAAAGGGTGAGTTTCATTCCAAGGGGAGAGAGAACCGTGGCCCAAAGACAAGAAGAGACAGTGCGGGTGGTACAGACGGCAAACTCTCTGCATGTGACTGGAGCAAAAATGGAACAGGGTAGGTAGACGTTAAGATGGAGTGAAAATTGAAAAACACATCAGCATTCCCTTCTTTAATCTCCATCTCCACCTTCTACTTCCTTCACCACGGTGGGGAGAGCAAACATGAATGTCACTTGGGGGATGGGGATGACAATATGGAGAGAGAGGGTAGAATGATGAGTAGTAAGACCTGGGTGAAGCTGGGTACATGGCCAGTGGTGTTTCCATAATGGAGCACGGGCTAGAGGTTGGGACAAGTTCAGGCCAAGTTCTTGACTTTGTGACTTCCATCAAGTTACTAAACCCACTATGCTTTAGTAGCCCAGTCTGGAAAATGGAGACTAAAATTCAGCTTCCTCCCTGTAGCTGGGAGGATGGAGTAAGAAACAGAGGAAAGAGTTGGGTCCAGTAATGATGTCTTAAAACACGTGAGCTTAGATGATAATGATGAAAATAGCAACTGACGTCACATTTGTTGCGTGCCTAATACTGCACGGTTCTATTACATATTTTTCCTCACTTAGCTTTATCTATTTCCATAGACAAGACACAATTGATGACTCACTTGTGAGGAAAGTATCAAAGGGAAAATGTACCAGAATATTAATTCTTAATGAACCTGCCAGCTTTATAACACAGGGCATGTAAAATACCTGACAAAGAGCTGGGCCTAAGGTACCCAATTGGCCAACTTTTGATGAAATATTAACTGAATAAATAGGCAAAAACAAGTTGAGGAGTTGAGGACTTTTGGAGGGCATGTGATAATAATAGTATTAGAGTGATGACTTTTGAAAGCTCTAAGGTCTCGAGAAGTCAAAAAGGATACAAAGAAAGGGTGAAAATATCTCTCTGAAAGTTCCAGAAAAAAAAAATGAGTTGCTGAGATTACAAAACGGGAAATCCTAAAAGGTCAAGTTATTCATAAGCCTTTTTAAAATGGGTCATGAGAAATGTTTACAACGATACAGTAATTAGATGCCAGAGAAAGGAAAACACTGGCTTCGTAAATTATAATTTATTTTAGACGAACTGGATAACGATAAAAAATAAAGACAATTTAATGAACTTTTGAGAGTTGCATTGACCACATTGAGACTAAAGGGCCTGCACACTAAGATGTTCATACTTTTATTTAAGTCATTTTGAAAGTAAGCAAAGAAAGCATTAGGAAATTTAAGGGGCTTTTATCCAAGGTCACACATTTAATTAGTGATTTATGCAGAACATAAATTCATTCCTAAAATCCTCAGGTCAGCATCCTTTCAGAAGTCATATATTTACCCTGTCAAAAATTGTGTGAACTTGCTTCCAGGAAAAATGCATAACAAAATAATTGGAGCAATAAAAGGTACTGATATAACAGCCAGTGTAAGAATCCAAAAATGGAGATCAAAGTCAAGCCATTATTCATTAAGAGAATTTAAAAATTCAACTAGAAAGGGGATACGGTTAGAGACGGCAATTTGAAAACAGGGAGTTCTCCAAAGTAAAAGTTCAAATTACAAACAGTTTGGGGACCTTCAAGAAAGGTTTTATGGGTGACCACCAATAACAGGTTATGAATAAAATATGGGGCTGACACAAAGCAGTTTACAAAGAAAGCATTAAAGAAAAAGCACATCTGTTTGAATGGATTAGGGGACAGGAAAGCAGTTGTTTTAGAAGCACCTGAATTAATCCAACCATGTGATAATATTACAAGGTATTTTTCATTTACATTACTTTATGAACATAAACACCACTTAACACTAAAAATGAACAAAATATATAACCTTGATACTATTATTAAAAAATATGAAAAGCTGACTTTTTGCCCTGAGTAGGCAGGCCAAAGACGCGGGCATAGATATTCGGGAAGAGAGTGTTCTCAAAAAAATTACAGTAACATTTATTAGCTATACCAGATTTGAAATGTGATAATATGAAAAAAGAAAAGTTGACTATTGATTTTTAGCAGATAATGTGTTGGCCAAAGGAGAGAAGCTTTGTAGACTTAAAGTGTACTTTTAAGGATACATTTGAATGTCATTTCAAAAAATAAACACATTTCCCATAACAATGCAATGAGGTTAATGGGAAAATGCAGGTGAAAGCTTTTTGGCCCAAAGTAGTTCCATCAGGGCAAGGTATTATTGTTTAACACACCACGACCCATCCTTGTGAGTGCCAGACAGTAGTTATTTTTGCACGATCCAGTGTAACTTTCACAGTATTTCTGGCATTAGAAGCTGGCAAAGATCATTTTGTCTGCATTTTCATGATGCCTTTTCTGTTCAAACTGGATATTCTCTGATCTACTACACTGGAGAGCAGTTTTCTTCATCTAGTATCATGAAGCTTTGTTATACAGGTTTAGTTTTCCTAACTCTCTTATAGCTCTGAAATTAATGATAGAAATTATATTTGCATTTATTTTTTATTGAGGAGTTACCTAACATTGATTTACATAATTAAATATGAGTTAATGTCAGATGTAACCAATAAACAAGCTTCCTTTTAAAATCATATATATTATATAAGAAAATCCATCTGAGAAATAAAAATGTTAATAAGTATAATTCAATTGCCTAAAGAGAATTTTCCTTCCTATCAGTGTGGTAATAAGTAGATTTAAGCTAGATAATTTGAAACCAAAATGTTTTTATTTCTTTTTGTTTGTTTCATTTTTATTTGTAATATACACGAAATCTTTTGTGAGGCCTTTTGAAATACACCAGAATGAATGAGTTTTTCACTTTGTATAGCCTACTATTTTTGTTGCTTTAAGTTTCTTTTTCCAGCTTTTATCTTTACTTCTTCTGTTTATCATTACATGTAGAAATAATTTATTTTTCTCAAGATTACAATCTCAGTGAAATTGTTTTAACTTTCTCTTTGTTGGACTTTTCCTAGACCACTTACACATTGTTTTGTGTTTCTAATTTTCTACACATTTGATAAGAACTTTTCTCTTCTAAGAACTTTTAAAGAACTCTTTTCACTTGCCTCAGGGAGACAAGATTTATGGGGATTTCCTTGAGCTTCAACTGGAAAGAAAAACTAATTTTTATATGAAAAGGCAAAGGCTTTGTTCCAACTTGCATTAGGACTGTGTGTGTGTCAAGCTAATTTAGGTACTTTAGTCAGACCAACCTGTTCTTAACCTCCAGATTAATGTCTACCACAAAACACGTACTTCCAATACATAGTGTTGCCTGGTATTACTACAAGTCCAAGGGAAATTGTTTTGGCAGAAAACATTAGCTTTTTGCACATTTATAAAAAGAATGATAGATGTTTAAAAATCAAGTGGGAAGATTGTTCATGAGGACAGAGAAGGGAAATTTTAGGCAAGCCAAATGTCTGAGTTCAGCCTTTTGGTTATTTAAAGAAAAAGTTTGGATACCTAAACCCACATTTATAGGTTTTCAGGAGTATTAAAATATGCACCTCCTGTTTATAGATAACAAATAGAGTTATAGAAAGTGTAAGTTAGGCCCAACTCAGTGGCTCACACCTGTAATCCTAGCACTCTAGGAGGCTGAGCTAGGTGGATCACCTGAGCTCATCAGTTTCAGGCCAACCTGAACAAGAGTGAGACACCGTCTCTAACTAAAAATAGAAAAACAAGCTGGGTTTTGTGGCAGGCATCTGTAGTCCCAGGTACTCAGGAGGCTGAGGCAAAAAGATTGCTCAAACCCAAGAGTTTGAAGTTGCTGTGAGCTGTGATGCCAGAGCTCTCTACCTAGGGTGACAGAGTGAGACTCTGTCTCAAAAAGAAAGAAAAAGTATAAAAAGGAAAATCTAAGTTAAAGGAATTCAAAACTTAGAACTAAAATCTACTACCTGGATTACTTAGATAATCTAGTTCTATAAACTGTCGGTTCACTATTGTGGTGTGTATTATGTTAGTTACAAAAGGCTACTAAGAATCTTTCATTTCCATTTGTAAGAAAATAAAATATATTATGTCTAGAAGCAAAACATGATCGTCTAGCCAGATCTGCAGATTGTTCAATAATTTGAGTGCCAGACAAGCAACATCTGCCTGTTTACCACCAACTTTGAGTCGGACTTGATAAAGAATTGTTAATAGTTTAATAACAGACATAGTGTGCGCCCTTGAGTTTGTTACCCACACACATGAGCAGCCTACTCTAGAGCTGAGATTTTTGAGAGTTTGAAGTTCAGTTTTACTCCAAAGCTGGTCTTCTCTCACTTTTCAAATAGATTTTTCTCCCTTTGTAGGTGTAAATAGTTGGTTTTTGTTTGTTTTTGTCTATCTGTTTATCTCTCACTGTAAAAGTTGCAGCTTAAAAGCTGATTTCTAATTGCTGCCTTCCCATGGGCTAAATGGAAACAATGAAAATATTCTATCAATTTTGTTTCTATTTAAACTTAGAGGGCATATATTTCTACTATGTCCTGCAATAATGTTAATATTTTTACGACGTATAAAACACTTACCGTATTGTTTATTTTTAGTTTGTTTTTAGGATACTTAAACAAAATGGACCATATAACTTGGTTAATATATCCTATTATCAATGCATATGGTTCCACTATTTCTTTTTCTTTTTTTTTTTTTTTTTGAGACAGAGCCTCAAGCTATCACCCTGGATAGAGTGCTGTGGCATCACAGCTCACAGAAACCTCCAATTCCTGGGCTCAAGCGAGTCTCCTGCCTCTGCCTCCCAAGTAGCTGGGACTACAGGTGCCCACCACAACCCCCGGCCATTGTTTTTTGGTTGCAGCCATCATTGTTGTTTGGCGTCATGGGCTGGATTTGAACCCGCCAGCTCAGCTTAGCCCGTTGAGCTACAGGCGCTGAGCCTGGTTCCACTGTTTCTAAGATATATATACACACATCTTTTCATTCCTGTCTTTTTTCTGCCAGTGTTAATTATTTCTTCTCTGTTGCCTGTAACCCACTGAAGTCATTTCATGTGCAACCTCCCAACTCATCTTTCATGCTTAGTTTATACGTATTTTTGAAAAACTGAGTCGTTGGTGTTTACTAATTTGTGTAAAAATAATCCTGACTACAAATCACGTCCTATGTCTTAATTTTTCTCCATGTGATTATAGTTTTCAAATGTGAACCTGTCACCCCATATCAATTTAGTTTATTGCTTCTGGCCACTGTTGCACATTTCACCATATGTTAATATGTTTTGCTTATCCGTTATTGTAGTGATGAGCACTTAGGATGTTTTCAACACTTTCCTTCCACTATAAAAGAATTAACTCTTTTTTTTTTTTTGAGACAGTCTCACCAGTCTCAGTCTGTCACCCTCAGTAGAGTACCATGGTGTCATCATAGCTCATAGCAACCTCAAACTCTTGAGCTTGAGAAATCCTTTTGCCTCAGTCTCCTGAGTAGCTTAGAGTACAGGTGCCTGCCATAAAGCCCAGCTAGTTTTTCTACTTTTATTAGAGACAGGGTCTCCCTCTTGCTCAGGCTGGCCTCAAACTGCTGAACTCAAGGGATCCTCTTGCCTCAACCTCCTGAGTAGTGGGGTTTACAGGCATGTGCCACTAAGCCTAGCTATTTAATTTTTTGTTTGTTTGTTTGTTTTGAGACAGAGCCTCAAGCTGTCACCCTGGATAGAGTGCTGTGGCATCACAGCTCACAGCAACCTCCAATTCCTGCCTCTGCCTCCCAAGTAGCTGGGACTACAGGCACCCGTCACAATGCTTGGCCATTTTTTGGTTGCAGCCGTCATTGTTATTTGGTGGGCCCAGGCTGGATTCGAACCCGCCAGCTCAGGTGTACGTGGCTGGCGCCTTATCCCGTTGAGCCACAGGCGCCGAGCCCTGGCTATTTAATTTTTTGGAGAGGTGGAGGTCTCCCTATGTTGCCCAGGCTAGTACTGAACTTTTGATCTTAAGCAATCCCTTTTCCTTGGGCTTCAAAGAAGTGAGATTACAGGTGTGTGCCACAGGGCCCCAACTATAATTTTTATTTTAATTCTCCCCTTTTCTGTGCCTCATAAGGTTGGATTTTCTTATACATTTTGCCTTTCATGCTTTCCATTTTATGAATTGCCCATTTGTGACCTGTGTTTGCCTTTCTATTAAATGTCCTTTGTTTTCAATTACATTTTTAGGAGTCCCTGCTTACTCAGATAAAGGTCTGCTATTACTTTGTAGGTGTTGCATATATTTTCACCCAGTCACTTGTTTTAAACTCTGACTTGGGCCCCTTTATTGTACATAAAATCTCCAATTTTAATGTATCCAAATTAATCAGTGTTGCCTATACAATATATCCCTGTTTTAAAGATGTATTTCTTTGCTTACCCTGAAATCACAGATATTCTCTTTCAGTTTCTGTTACTGTCTCTGCTTTTTTTTTTTCTTTTTTTTAACAGAGACAGAGTCTCACTTTATCGCCCTCAGTAGAGTGCAGTGGCATCACACAGCTCACAGCAACCTCCAACTCCTGGGCTGAAGCGATTCTCTAACCTCAGCCTCTCGAGTAGCTATTATCTCTGTGTTTTAATCTTTCTCATTTAGATGTTCAACCCAGTGAATTTTAAACATAGTATGAGATTTTACAATACATTGCTTAGTAGAATGGGCTCTAAGACTGTTTGGGTTGTGACTGGATTTAAATCCCAGCTCTGCCAGCTCCTTCTGAGGTCAGTCACTCTATGCTGATGCCTCAGTTTTCTCTCCTGTAAGGTAAGGGTAATAGTTTATGCCTCATAGGATTATCATTATTATTTTTTTGCATGTGAAAATCAGATAAGTTAAAAACTTAGCACAGTATAAATTATATTTGTGGTTTAGAATTTGGCTTTATATCTCTTTATATAATGAGCCTGTTTCCCCAGAAGCTGAAATTCAACTTTCTCAACAGGACTATGCTATATTCCTATTTGTTTCAGTGCATTTTCCATTTCTTGCAACTGCATCTCAATGTTTTTAATCACCATGACTTCCTAATATGTCTTAATATCTGGTAGGGCAGGTTTTCCACCATGGTCTTGTTTTTTAAAACAGCCTTAGATATGTGGTGAACTTTATTCTTCCAGAATTAATTTCAGAATTACTTTTTCTGCTGTCCCTGAAAAAAAGGGGGAAGTTGGGATTAGAATTGCATTGAATTTGCAAATGAATATGAGGAGATTGATATTACTAGTGTTGGGTCATCTCATCCACAATTATGGCATGGTTGTCGAATGTTCATGTATCTTTTCATAGAGAGTTAAAGTTTTTAGTGTCAAGGTTTTCTACATTATTATTAGTCAAAGCCTCATATTCTCTATAGTTTTTGTTGATTTATAAATGTATCTCATATTCTATCTGGCTATTGATAGTATTAGGGTTGTTTTCCTATATTTAGTAGCTTGCTTTCTCAGGTTTCCAAATAAATGAAATATGCCTAAAAATGACATTTATTATTCTTAATTCTCTCTCTCCCTCTTAATCTTATCTTTACCAATGTCAGTAATGTTCTAAATATTTGTCTTGATTCTCTCTTTCAGGGAAATGCTAAATTTAAAAAAAAATTATTAATAAGATAATTTTCAGTAGTGTTTTACATGCACCATATATTTTTGATATATAGCCTTTATCAAAAACAATAGCTCTTATCTGTATCTGTATTAATAAAATTTACCTTACCCAGTAAGTTTTGAACATCATTGGATGCTGTTAATTGTTGATATCTAATAACAGAATTATATGATTTTCTCCCTTTATTTAGATTATATAGTGAATAACATCATTGATTTGCTGATATTAAACCAACCTTGCATTTTCTGGGATAAACCTAATTCCTAACTTACCATTTTGTATTGTTTGTATAAATTAGCTTTTGTTGCATTATAATCAATTCAAAACAGTCACTTAAAAGAGCGATCACTTGACAACAAATCACTTGATTTATCTGGCTCATTCTCACAGCTGGAGTTGGGTGAAAAACCAACAGTGTGAGGGCTGGATAGAGCAAGGCTCTCTTATTTGTATGTCTTGTGGCTGACTCGGGCAATTGGTCCTCATGCCTTTAGACTCGAACTGGCTAGTCCATGGTCAAGCCCCTTAGCTCTTGTCTCATTGGCTAGAGCAACTTATATGCTGAAGTCTAAAGTCAGTGCTGAAATGGGTGACCCAGGAGCAAAGATGCTGAAAGGAGGATTATGCCATCATTTTTGAAATGCCTTGTCAAAATATTTTTAAAATACTTTAAAATTCTGCAGAATAATATTTTATATGTGTATGTTTTCATTTCTATCTTATAAGGGAAATTTGGCTAAAATTCTTTTTTGTATTGTCCTTTCTTCAGTGTGATGCTACCTCCAACTCCTTCATGCTAACCCCTACGTTTAAGTAGATGGCAGAAATAAAAATGAGTATTGTATCTTATATCACATAGACATGGCAGGTGGCTCCTACCAAGCAGTGCCCTGCGCCTGTTCAGAGTTGATCTCTCAGTGGCCTCTTGAACATATATGTGCATGGAGGATTTTTTAAAAAATGTAACACACAGTATGTCTCATTTATACCTTACTAGCAATTTTCCTATCTTTTTAGCCACTGCACAAGCATTAAAATCCATGTAAAAGTATCTTTAGAGTTCAAAGAAAGTTTCTCTAAATATACATTATATTTTTAACATCATTACTGAGGTACAAATGATGTGGAAAGAACTGCACATACTCAGTGTGTGCAATTTGATGAGTTTGAACGTATGCAAATATCCATGACACCATCACCCCAGTCAAGATAATAGACGCATCCAATGACTCCCAAAGTGTCCCTAATTCCCTAATGCATTTTTATAATCAATAGCAACTAAAAGTAGGCTAAAGATGCTCACACTTCTTGCAATGTATTCTTTTATTAATTAAAAAATACCAAGTGCTTGAAAAAAAAAGTTAAAATACAAAGTATGAAGGGAAAATTCCTCATTATCCCTATCCCTCATCCTTAGAGATGAAACTGTTACGTATAAAATTAGGATATCGATTTTAAAATGTTATGAGATGAGAATAGTTATCAAAAGACCATGCAGATATTTGCCCATTGCAGGGAGGTATTGAATACTGTAATTAACAGTCCATTCTCCAATTCAGAAATTTTTGTAAAGAAGCACAGCTCTAACAACACAGTCTCAAATTAAAGAATTATAGTTAGAACTAAAGAAAAAGTGGCTCCAAATTCACATTTGGCTCCAAATTCACCTTCATCATTGGCTCCAAATTCACATTTTCATTTGAGGAATGTGAAAATCATAAATCACGGAATGACCTCTGATTATTTCTGAGTAATTCTACGATGCCATTTCCCTCTGGTTTGACCATGACAAAGAGAGGAGTTAGAAGAATGAGAATGAATTAGCCTATTTAGGTTTTTAGGGGTCGTGGGAAGAGGAGTTTATTCATTGTATCATTTCCTGGAATATAGAGATCTTCTAGGAGCAAGTGTGTCCTCAAAATAGGGAAATACAAGACATCATCCAGAAAAGTACAGAAATACTCTTCCATTCAACCTTCTTCGGGGCAGACACATTTTAAATTCTTTTGTATTATATGGTATTTTAGATGGCTTTGTCTTTGGGAGTCAATTTCTTTTAGGCATATGGGTTTGTTCTTAATTTTTTTCTCTTTATTTCTCTCCCTTCCTCCCTTCCTTACTAGCCAGTTAGAAAAATAGTTACATGTACCTTACATATGCTAAACTATGCAGTAACAAAACCCCAGAATATAACTAATTTTCCTTTAAAGATGGCAACGGCCAAGAAAGTATTTCAGATTCACAATCTTGGGAAAGTGGAAGGAATCTCTGAGTTATTTCTGTCTTAAAGTAGATTGAAATCTGGCAGTTCCCTTTTTTCTAAGTCAGGGATGCTAGTTGAGCCTTTATTTTCTTTTCAAGAGACTCGTTGACTGACATGGTTTACAGATTAAAACTTAGATAGCAGAACTTTATCTTTGCCTTTTGAAATTAATATGATGAACAGAATTTTGTGTACTTAGAGGATGTCTTATTTTCTTTCCTTCTCATGGGCTCAAGGCATTTAAGCTTACAGTCCAGCTCTGTTTAATTCTCCAATAATCCTGAGAGAGAGCAAAGAGGCAAATGGCTTTTCCCTCATTTCACAGATGAGAATACTGAGGTTCCCAGGGGCTAAATGACTCAGCCAAGGTTCATTCTCTGAGGTGATGTCAGTGTCAGAAATAGCACCCCTTTTCCCTTGCTCTCTCCTTTGGTCCTCTATCCACTGGTCCTCTCTGACTATTAAAATTCGCTGTACCTGTCCTCACACAGAATCTCTGAAATGTCCTTTCTTTAGGACACTGAGACTATGACAAGACTGAGCAGACACAAAGAATGCTGCAAAAAAAAAATCCATCTTTTTTTATTGACTCTGTCCCATAAAATTCCACAGCCACTCTGTATGAGAAGCATAAGATGTCCATTAAGGCCACATTCTCATTAGATCTAGCAAGAGCTAGATTTTGCAGAAATTAAAGATACGTCTTGAGTCCTGACTGTTGAAATGAGTGCCTTGGGAGTCAGAGATGCATTTCTGCACAGGTAGACCAAGAATGCCCTTTGTTAATTGTTTCTCCCTCATTTCGTAGACACTTAAAATTTGTGATTGACACCATATATTATACTTCAGTACTATTCGTCATCTGTCTTCCACAGATTTGCAGGAAAAAAGTTCTCCTAGTCACTAAATGCTTCTATGATTCAGAAGCTTATGACCCTCGGCATCAGCCCAGTAGGTAGCTGTCTCTTCAAAGAATGAAAATGGAACTGAGAGGTTAGGGGAACACTTTGCATGGGGGTGCTGTGGTCATCTTAAGGCGATGTTCATTTCTAGCTGCTATGCCTGCCCTTTGATTGGTGGTTATTCCAAAATCAATAATAAAGCAAAAGCAAAAACAAACAAACAAAACTACTACTGGATTCTTTGGGAATTTTTTTTTTCCTCTGCTTTCTATCTCTCACTTTGTACAGTAAAGGAAACCAACTACTCAGCCTGCTAGTCATCTGGTGTCAGTGACTGTTTGGGGTGAGTTAAGTCTTCCTCTGTGAGCTCCTGCAGGACAGACATGGTCGTGGTTTTCATTGCCTTTCCAGAAGATACCACAGTCTTTGCTTCAGATTAAAAGTTTAAAATTGTTAGTTCGATGGATAGATGGGTTGTCAGTGTCTTGTAATACACAAATGACATAAATATTACAATTTTTATTGTGTTTAAAGAGAATGATCTGAGTCAGGGACATCAATTCCTACCACATCTGCCACCACTCTTTCCCTTCCTGTGTTCATTACTGTAATTACTGATCTATCGTGACACTATTTCCCTTTGGGTCTAGACATGACATAAAAATCTTTCTGCATGGTATAAACCAGCCCAGCCTGTTTGACTGGAGTTGGGGCACAAGACAAATTCTGTTTGCCAACCATGAGACAGTAGAAAAAATAGCTAATTTTCATGTAAAAATTAAAATGACCCAATACAGACTTCAGGGAGAAAATGTTTTCTAATTAATCATAGAAATATGCTTAGCCAAATATCCAGCTTCCTCCTTCAAAAGTCATATTACTTTTGATTTTCAACCCACAAATGAACTCAAAGTTTAGCAAAACAGGCTACAAAGCCTTCAGAACAGAGCTGTTCTAGATATGATTCCTTCAAGGCTTGATTTTTATCTCCTTTCATAAATAATGCTGGCCTTCTCATAGGGAAGTTGGGCTGAAGGGAGAGATGGACAGAGAGGTGCAAGAGATAATTCTAGGTTGACTTAGTCATCAAAAAGCAGCCCATGAAAATCATTTTTGGTAATTTGGGTAAACAGACAGTGAGGAATGGAGAGGGCGCATGCTGAGTAGACATATCCCTTATCTGAGATTGTGATCAGCACTAGTGTGCCAGCGTAGCAATGAATTAATCAGCGTGTTCGATGCTAGATAATATAACAAACACTCCTTACGTCCAAATGGTATAACTTCATAAATGTTTATTTCACATGTTGGATGGAGGCCAATGTGATTCAGATAGTTCTTAGCAGATCACCTTCAATTACTGAATTAGGAACCCATGTCTCCCTTCCATATTAAAATCTTAGCATATTTTTGTTTTTGTTTTGAGACAGAATCTCACTCTGTCAACTGGGTAGTCACCCTGGGTACAGTGCTGTGGCATAATAGCTCATAGCAACCTCAAACTTTTGGGCTCAAGCTATTCTCCTGCATCAGCCTCCTGAGTAGCTGGGACTATAGCTGCATGCCATGATGCCCTGCTAGTTTTTTCTATTTTTAATAGAGACAGGGTCTCACTCTTGCTCAGGCTGGTCTCAAACTCCTTAGCTCAAGTAATCCACCCACCTCAGCTTCCCAGAGTGCTGAGATTACAGGCATGAACCACTGGAAATGGCCTTAAAATGTTGATGTCTTAAACACATTGCCTCCTAAATCATAGCAGAAGGGGACATGGGCAGGCGTGCTATATGGTCTCCTGGCCAGGCCTGGAAGTCATTGACCCATGTCCTTTTGGTCAGAATGTGAAAACATGAACTCCATCTCTCTACAGGGAAGCCTGTAAAAATATTGTTCTGTGTTCAGAAAGAGGGAAATAAGATGCATGTCACTGTGCAGTTGAAGAACAGTGTTTGGAAGATGATGATGAGTGAAGATTCCTGAAGATTGATTCCTTAGTCATTGAAGAGTGCTGTCCCATCTAACTGTGTTCTATATTGCAATAAATTATGGCATGCACAGAAACCTTCAATCCAGTTTGTATGCTAGATAGCAGAAAGCATAGTCTTGTCATTCATTTATTTAGTAAGTCAACAAATATTTATATCTACAAAATACCCTGCCGGCAACTGCAGCCAACCTCTGTGTTTTTCCTGGACCCTAGATGATCCTTGATCTCAAGACCTGAATAATTTACTTGACATCGGCACTGGCCCCATCATGGGAGGTTCGATTCATCCATAACCAATAACAGAAAGTGGGCAACTTTATTATTCTTCTTATGAGAAGTCTCCTAAAATCTGGTACCTTCTTTTTTTTGTGTGCCACATTTGAGTAATTTCTTCCTTCTTTACTTTTCCTGGTTTACTTAATACTGTGATCAAATTCCTCAGCTTTCATGTTGCCAAAACACAACCACATTTTCTTCGGGCTTTTTCTTAAAGGAATCTTTCTTCTGTTTTTTTATTTACTTATTATTACCATTTTCCAAAAATCTAGTAAAGAAACGTGTTCAAAATTCACCCAGAAGATTAAGATAAATAATAGACATTTTTTCTGGGATTTTTATTCAACCAGTTTTAGAAACTTTGCCCCATTCTTAACAACTGTTATTAATTTCTTATGTGTTTGTGTGAGGATTTTTGTGGATATATGCAAATGCACATGTGTATATTTCAAAGGTTATTATATTAGAAAATTATAGAAGTGGGAAACTGGAACAAGTTGTCTAAGCAAATGTTTGTACTACCCAAGATGAGTGGTAGTCACCAGGGAAAATAAGCAAATAACCCATCTTTGCTATTTACTTTGCAAATCAGATTTAAGAATTTTCATGGCTGCTGAAAACTTCTATTTTGGCTCTTACTTGAAGTCATTTTTTAAAAACATTTTGCTTAGCTTTAAATATTGTTATTAGTTTATTTAGGTTAGGATTAAACCTTCAAAAGTTAAAATAAGCTTTTCTTAAAAGGGAGATTATTTTAGGCTTAGTGAAATGGATCCGAACCTAGGAATACGTGACAATCATGCACAAGACCTTTTGGAACAGAATCGCATCATTTCAGTCACATTTAAGTCCATCAACTATAAGTAAATCAATCTGATAATTAAGACAACTTTGCAGATTAATGGCACTGGATTATTAAATAAGGTCTCAGTTTTAAACCAAATTCTCCCCTTCCCAATTTTTCTTTTTAAAGAGCAATAATTTTATCAGATAGCCATCTGATTGTTTAGTGCCTTCATGCTAATGTTATCAAATATTTGACATATCATCAATACATCAATGGGACATCAATTGATATCAAATCAAAGAAAAATGAAAAAGAATGTTTAAATAAAATTTGTTTGAAAATGGTGGGTTAGATAAAACTAAATATGTTTCTTGACTAGAGGACTTCTGTGATGTAGAATGAGCTATCAAGTGCCTTGTCAATTTCCACATTAAATACGTGTTGCTATAAAGTGTTTTTAAAACCCTTCCTGATCCTATGTCATATTTTGTCCAACACAGTGATTTTCCTGTTCTGCTCTGGTGTTGGAAGACATCCAACACATTTTGGGGGTGCTTCTCATTCCGTGACAAGAGGTTAGTGACAATGCCGAGTCCATTCTTTGGCCCTCCAACATAGTCGACCACTGATTATAGGAAGAAACAGCTAGTTCAATTTGAAAAAATGACAGTTATTTTGGAATACACCAAGTTTATGGGAGGAGTGGACAGAGCTAATCAGCACTGTGGTTGCTGCAGATTTACGAGGCGGTCCTACAAATGGTGGAAAAAATTATGCTTTTGGCCGATGGAAGTTGTGGTTGTGAACAGCTATATCCCTTACTCATTACATGAGAAGGAGAGTGGAGAAAAATGCAGACACATCTTTCTTACAGGAGAAATTTCATCACTCAGCTTGTGAGCAATGGGAGGAACAGAAATTCAAGAAAGAGGAGAAGACTATCATCTTCTGATGTGGAGGAAAGGCTAAATGGGAAGATGCATTTCATAATGAAAAATGAAAAAAATCGGTAAAGGGCTGCATGGGTCACAGCAGAAGAAATGAGAACGTTGGAAGGAGAGAAATCACTTTCCACTGAGAGGCATGCAAGAGGAAGAATCCTGGACTTCATTCCGAAGAGTGCTACAAGACTGATCACACTCAAAGAAATTACAAACAAAAATAAACAAAATACTGTAATTATCTTATGTAACCTAAAGTAAAAACATGAAACAGATTCATATTTATCTTTTTATCTTTTAAGACTAACAGATAATTATAAGTAATCCACCAACCTCTTTCACACCCAAAAGAAATAAGAGCTGGGGAGTACGCGGGTGGCATAAAAATTAGATTGGAAAGGGTTCCTTATTTAGCGGCACAGACCTCTGTTGGTGGGGCATTTTAAAGGATTCTTGCTTTTAGAAACTTTGGAAAATAAATGCTCTCCTCGTTTCAGTGTTGCTATTGAAATCTTAGCAGTTAGTGGGAGGCCCACAGACAAGCTCACTCAATTTCCAGTATAGAAATCTTCACTAAATCTGTGCTATCAGCTCATTTGATTGTGAGTGAATGTTTTGGTAACAGAATATTTATTACCTTATAAGTCAGCTGATTCTATAAGTGAAATGATCTTCTGTTCAGAAGTTCTAACTTAAATACCTTTTGCAGTTAGAAAATTTTAAGTTTTGAAAGTTTACCTGTTGGACTTAAGCTGATTTGTGAATTAAGGAAAATCCTTCTAAAGTAAAGAAATCATTTTACTGATGGCAGTGCCCATGGCTCAACGGAGTAAGGCGCCGGCCCCATATCCCGGAGGAGGCGGGTTCAAACCCAGCCCCAGCCAAAAACTGCAGAAAAGAAATTATTTTACTCAAGGACAATTCCACCTGAGGGGAAAATATTTGCTAAAATAAGCTATATATAGCAATTGAAGATTAATTTAAAATTATTTTTTAAAATATTGATCTGAAATTTATGTGTAGATTTTTATTAAGTAAATAAAACCTGCACATTTTCTTGGATCTAATAAAATTTAAGCTAAATTTCAATTATGCACAATTATTAGAATAAAAAAAAATGTTGTTTAAGTGATTATTCCAAGAAAATTGGATTATAACACAGTACCCTTCCCTTCACCGAATAGTCAATATTAGCAGTTCAAATCAGTCAGGATCATTCTGGCAAAAGTTTTTTCAAAGAGTTCATCAATTTTCATAAAGCTTTCTTTTGATTATTGGACACTCAAATAAATTTCTCTTTGCAGCTCTATTCTGTTCCTTTATGTTTTTAAATTGCTAGCTATATGTCTTTGCCAGGTCCTCATTTAGCACTTGCTTTATATATTTATTCTAGCAGAATTCTGATATTACTTACATTGGCTTAATGCTATCCAATCTGTAAAATCTAGGTTTTCATTTTGCATTTGATTTGCATTCATTTCTGTTGAATGCCATGATGCTCTTATTGGGTGTCCATTGGTGAGTAATCAACTAAAATATGATGGGTAGGTTGCCAACATAGAAAGACTAAATTATTTGGGCAACTTAAAACTGTCAGGATGTGAATAGTACGTACCTGGATGACAAAAAACCTGTTACGTGAAAATACGTATCAGTGAACTTGACAAATTTCTTATGCTCTGTTCTGACCTTTGTCAGTCCTTAGTCACAGAACTCTTACTTTCCCAGTCACTACTGCATTCTTTATTGTTTTCAGTCCTCCCAATTTCTAGTCTAGTTTGACAAACCTTTCCTTTTATTACATTTGTTTTATTGGTGAACTCATATTTCTGGTTCACTCAGAGGTTGTTCCATTCAAAGTTTAGAGTCAGTTTTTATAGTTTTGGTAGCAAGAGTAGGTACTGATTCTCTTTAATCATTCAGTCTTCCAGCTAACCCTATTTTTTGATTAGCTTGCTATGTAGAAAAAGATAGCCAACCAGACTGATTGATTTGAGTCCATAACTTTGACCAGCAATTTGTTTCTCAACCCTGTCCTCCTGGATATGATGTCTTTCTCAAAAACAGCCTGCCAGATACAATCCCAATTCCAAATCTTGGTATTTAATATACTTCGAATGCCTGTCTTCAAAAACTCACTTCCAGTCTTCCTCACTTCTTTCTTTCACATACTGGACATGCATTCACCCACACTACTATTCAGTTACCTGGAATATAATTTGTTTTTCTTCTCTTGGGTTCTAATGTACAAGAGGCTATGTAAAGGTTTTGAAATACATAAAAATTAAGAAACATAAAATCATGTTGATTACTATATATTTTTTTCAGAATAATCGCCATGATATCCTATATACTTTTGCATCTTATAAGCCATTTTTGAGAACAAATTTACCATTCATTTTTTTCAAGTGCTCTAAGCTCACTTTCATAGGTGTGAATAGCTTTTGTTAGGGCTGGAGAACCTTCTTCTGTGCCTGTGACCTTTTAATGCAGGGAGCAGAAAATAATCGCATGGGACCAGGTCAGTCCTTCAGGGTTGATGTTCATAAGTTGATGTTCATCCATAACTTCTGTGGATTCCAGGAACTGAATGGAGATGTCGTCCATGTGGGCAGACACATTGTCATGGTGTGAGATGGTTCCCCCTCTTGTCCTTGCTTGGTCCCTGATCTTGAAGCTTCCTGGAAACTTCTGGTAGGCACGTTGTTGTGATCCACTGAGCAGTAATTGTCCTTTGTTCTTCTAGTTCAACATGATCTCTTTTGTAGAAGAAAGTGGCCACCATTTCCTTCCTGCACTTCAGGACCACTTCACTTTTGTTGGTGTATTTTCATTGGGAAAAAAAAATATCCTCACTGTCTACAGATGTTTATTAACTGGATCCAACTGGTAAATCCGGGTTGCATCTCCAGTAACAATGTCAGAAACAAGTCTAGACTTGCATCCATCAAATGTAACCAGCATTTCTTCACACTACTCAACACCTTTGTCAGTGTGCAGCACCCATGGGGATGAAAGTTTTCTGACTGGAAGACAATCAAAATCCATGTAGGATTTTGGACACTGCTGGTGATCCAATCTGCAGTGCTGCTTCAGTGTCCTTAGATGTCACTCAGTTGTTTTTGTAAGCAGTTTTTTTCCACAGTGGTGATGTTTCCTCAGTCACTGCCGTCTCTGGACACCCACTCCTCTCCTCATCTTTCAGTGAAGTTCAGCCTCTACTAAATTCCTGAAACTACAAAAATATGGTCATGCAGGAAGGAATGAGGTCCCTGAAAGCCAGTTGCAAACACTCAAGGCTTCTGAGACTTGTTTAACCCACTTTTAAAATCATAGAAAATCATCCAACGAAATGCTCCTCTGAAGTCTACTGAGCTATGCATGGAAACAAATGTAGCCCTCCCAGCAGCACTGATAAGCCAACACCAATAAGCTGAGCAAGTTGAAACTTGCACAAGGGGATCAGAAAGGACAATGTTGACTGTGATTATTGGAAGTGAAATAATAGACCATAACACAGTCTGTCTCGATATTATTGCGGTGACCTCTGTAACCTGGTTGCTCTGCTTAAAAAGTTATTCACAGGCCTAAATCCTCCTTCACTCTTAAGTACTCCAGAAAATGGCATTGTTCCCAGGATCAGCAAGACATTCAATCAGTACGCTGTTCCTAAGTTCACAGGTTGCTTCATGGACTTGCCCACCCACTATAAGTAAAGCTGTCAACCTTTCCTACTGATGGTTCTACTGCTCCCATCGTAATGTATTCTAACTTATTTATTTGACTTAGCACTATCTAAAATGATATTAAAACATTCTTTATTGTTTTAGTTATTTTCATGTTTTGCCATCACTATGATAATATCAGTTCATTAAATTCATGTTTATCATCAATTCTGTCAATCTTCGAGTGTCTTGCCTTGTTTTCCACTTACTGAGTGTTCAACAAATTGACTTTGACATTTTAAAAAATAAAGAAAATATCCCTCAACCCTGCCCATCTCTATTTGAGACCAGCATGTACCCTTTCATTCTTTGCACATTATTTAATTATATCACCTGGGGAGATGGGTTTGACAGAATTCAAAAGGACAAAAAAAAAAATCCTACCTGTTTCAAAACTCAAGCCAATATGTACAGTATACAGTTCCTATTCAACATCATAAATATGTTCTTAAGCTTATGCAATCAAGAGTTGCACTGTTATTATTTAGTGATGAATCCCATACGATATAGTCCTCAATATTTACAAATACTTTTCAGAGCATAATTCTTTTGAAAGTTTTATTTGTAGAGAATAATTATTTCATAATTAAAAGGAGTCAAAAGAAAACAGTTGTTGTTGCAAAACTTGGTTGCTGTCGTTGTGTTTGCTTTGTTCCCACATTGTACCTTGGACATGAAGAGGCAACTTCTACTTATATTCTATAGCAAGGTATATGCACAATGCTTCTTAATGTCATGTATAAATATTGATTTTTACAGTCATGTGGGTGGAAGATATAAAGAAATATAAATCATTAAAATATTTCTAACTTAGTGATTTTAAAATAGGAGACAATTTCTCAATGTCCATCTCCTCATACGTTTATAAAGTTTCTTACTTTAACAAAATCACTTGGTTCTATGCATACCAATGAACCTGAGCGTTACATTTTCAAATTCATGCTAATATGTTCTCTGCAAAATCTGGAGACTTTCTTTCTGTGTATCTTTGGTATTTCACTATTCATCAAGGTAACAGAAACGCTTGGGTGAGTTTGCCCTAAAGGCTCCCAAATTCATGGAAATGAATGTGAAAATGGAAGAACAGAATGAAATATCATGGGCTTGATACTCCTATTTCATCCTTTACCCAAACATTTTAAAAGTAGATTTTATAATCAAAGACTTGCTTCTATAAATAGTTTGGCCAGCAAAAGAGTTTTTCTTAATGCATCCTGTATTTCCATCAGCTTATGTGCGGTAATGGCAAAGTCAGGGCTTCACTGGTTTTTGTTGGTTTCAGTCAGTGGTATCAACAAAAAATAAGAATCCATTTTGAGAAGAGTTCTGAAAGTAGACCCAGAGTAAAAAAATTTTATTTTAGTCAAGTGCAATAGTGAGAAGACAGTAGAACAAGGAGCTCAGTCTGTAATTGACTGTAAACAATCAAGTGAGTAAATTCTTAACATGGCACTGTTATTGTTTAAATCACAGCCAACACAAATATTGGTTTAATCACGTATTCATTTGTTCTTACAAAGTCTTTTATCCCTTTATTCGGCACATTTCCTGGTCCTTTGCCTGTACCAGAGACCTAGGATGCAATGCTGAACAAAGTGAGCAGAGTCCATGTAATCATGGGTCTTATTTGTATTTTGAAAAGCATGGTATATGCCCGAGGTACCCTTAGGAAGAAGGAATTCAGACATTAATTATGCAGTCGTACAAATGGATGCAGTACATGAACATGTGATGCTATGACAGCAAGTAGGAGACCCAGCATTATCAAGAGTTCCAAGAAAGGCTTTCCTGCCTGACATTTGAGATTGGAGGGATACATGAATCAATTGATGGCAGGGATGGGGGAAGTTGGACAAACAGGAATACCAAGAGTTTGTCTTAGTTCATTTAAGGTGCTAAACAAAACATCTCTGACTGGGTAGTTTATGAACAACAGAAATTTATTTCTCGCAAATTCTGGAGGCTGGGAATTTCAAGATCAAGGTACAAGCAGGTTCAGGGTCGGGTGAGGGCATTCTGCTTCATCTGCGGCAACTTTTATGTGTCCCCACATGGAAGAAGAGGAAAACAAGCTCCCTTGGGCCATTGTTAGAGCAGCACTATTCCCTTTCAGGAGGGCTCTTCCTTAATAATCTTGTCACCTCTTAAAGACCCCATCTTTTAATACATTGCGTTGGTAATTAGATTTCAGCATATGAATTTTGGCAAGACACAAACATTGATACCATAGGAGAGGCAAAACTTTATTAATTCTTTTTTTTTTTCATTTAGAACCTACTGTGTGTCTATACTAGTCTGAGTCCTGAGATGTAAGAAAAATGTTTCCAAAAAAAATGGAAGTGGCGGCTGGGTGGGGATGGGGAATATTCCAAAATGAGACTGGTTGAAAACGATCACTGTAAGTGACCCTGGGGATTTTTACCAGTTCAGACATTGGTGTCTCCTTTTTGTTGGAGGTGGGAAGAGTGGGGGCAAGTGACTCTACTCAGGGGAATCTCAGCCCTGCCAGTCGCTGAGTTTTATGGCCTCTGATTAAGTTAGTTAACACTTTGTGAGTGATGAGACACTCAACTGTCTCATCTTTCAAATGGTAATGTTAACAATTCCTATTTTATAGGATTTGGTGAGGATTTGAAAAGAGCTTAGGATAATTCCCAGCACGTAGTCTTTATATATAAACATTAAATATTGTAGTTATATGGTTTTGTTGCCTGGGTTTTTAAGTTAGAAATAAATTGAGATAAATAAATGTAATTAAATAAGGGTGAATGTTGTCAAGAGATTTATTTAAAGTAAATTATAAGTGATAAATAAAACCTTCCAGACAAGGTCAAAATTCAAATGAGAAGATATGAAAAGTGTGGAAAGAGGCAAACCTGGTGATATTCATTGACTAAAATGTATGCATTATAAAATGATATCTAGGAAAACTGGAAATCAATGAGGTTTTGTTAATTTCTATTTTTTGGAAAGAGAAGATGGATGTTTGTAATAAACTTAAATGAAAGAGTTTTAAAAATGGTTCCCTAGGAGCACAGAGGCACAAACAAATGCTCATAATTTTGTGGCTTGAGCTGAAGCATTTCTCAAATGTCCTTGAAAGTTCCCAAAGACAATCTTTCCTCAGGAAAGTATTTCTCCTGTGAGTAAATAATGTTCTTGCCTAGAAATGAAATTCAGTAATATATTATATTGCAACTGAACTGATAGCAAGACTGGTAGACAAAGTCCAGAAAAAAAAAAGTCACATTGCAATATAGGGTTTGAGTCTCCATCTGAATTTCCACAGCTTCTTAAGGGGCGCCCTCCATATTAAATCCAAATCATGCAGAAAGAAGTTTGGACTTCTCTTTACCTATCCATTAGAGGGATTTATTAGGAATTATTGTTGCACCAACAACATCGTGCCTTACATTGTTTATGGTTTACCTGACAATTGATAAGCTAAGGTTTCTTTTCACCATAAAAAGGTCCTTTTTTAAAAGGAGTTATATGGCAATGACATTTAAAATTTTGCTCATTTTAGAAGAAAGATTTGTACTCTCCAAAGTGCTTTATATATACATTTCTATGAGGCAAGAAGAACAAATCCTGTCGACAGTATTTGAGAGAAGAGAAAACAAAGGCTGTAAGGGACAGCTGCTAGCTCAAGGTCATTCTGTGAGTTAGACAAGGATTTCATCACAGCAATCGCTCAAAGTTCAGTAGGGAAGTCAGCAGGGAAGGTTTAAGCCTTTAGTTCATCTTTGCACAAGATTTTTGTCCATCCCCTTGCCTTGTGTGATGCCATAGGAAATGACATTTGTTAGATACCCAATTCCTGCTCCATGTTACTTACAGTCCAGTAAGGTGTTTAGGGTAGATGTATTCTATACTAATGAAGATAACTGAAATCCTTATGTCTGATCACGTGGATTTGCAAATTTGAATTTGGGCTCTACCTCTTACTAGGAGTATATTCTTAGAAGAAGTTGCTTAACTTCTTGAAGGCTATTTTTCCTTCCATTAAACGGCAATTTTAATAGTCTTATATGTTTATTCCTTCATTTCTCCAACAACCATTGACTAAGCACTACTGCATGACAAGTACTCTGGAAGGATGGCTAAATTCTCTAAAAGGCCAAAGAGATTTTTCAGTGGAGAACAGAGGTCAGGAAAGGTTAGAGGTAAGCCCTAAAC
This sequence comes from Perodicticus potto, assembly GCA_963574655.1. NCBI lineage: Eukaryota > Metazoa > Chordata > Mammalia > Primates > Lorisidae > Perodicticus > Perodicticus potto. Next base: position 19,437 of record CAUYRH010153587.1, on the reverse strand, counting down.
TGAACTTAGGAGGAGTTAAAAGACTTGAGTAACAGGAAAAAGAGAGATGATTCTCACACAGTGAGGTCGGCTTGGAGATATTGGGAGCCCTAATACATTGTGGTTTGGTTTGGGGTATATTTCATTTCTAATCTCAGTTTACAAATCTGGAAAATGGAAATGATTAAATATATAGAGTTCATTTAGTAAGGATTATATGAGGGGGTGCATGGGATATGGCATGAAAGGCATTTAATAAATTATTATATATGAGTTTATGTGTTAAGTAAAGTCAATCTCTATGACCCTCTCCATTCCAGAGGATCACAGCACTCTTCACTTTTCTAGCTCAGCCCAACATGAGCGTATCAGGTAGCCCTTACCCTTTGAATCAATGGAAAATTCTCCCCTCCCCACCCAGAACTAATATAACTTAATTTTAATCCTTTAGGTATATAGACACAAATAAAGGACATAAAAAATGTATTTTAGAGTTTATTATTTAAACTATGAAAAAACCATTTTACCATTGGATACAGTGATCAGCTATTTTTTTTCTTCTGGGTAAAAGAGAGTCTGAAGAAAACACTTCAAAATTTGAATTTCACATAGAAGATAACAGAGTTATCTTCCTACTTGATTTAGATTTATGCTAATGTTCAACTAGATCTTTATGGATAAAGATAATATTAGAAGTTTCCAAATTATTTAATTTCTGACATTATACTTAACCCTGGTAAGAAATTAGGATTTGACTAAAATATCCCCTTCTCCTTTTCCTGGACCTTCACTGTTCATATAGGACTTGGGCCAGTTCCACTTTTAGACTCTCTACCAATTGAGTTGCTATAATCAGAAGAGATGCTGAGTTTCTCCTGGCTCAGTCCATCCCATTAAAATGGTGATTAATTAGCAAACGCTTACATGCACCTTTTGTAGCGTGGAATATAACATAATGGTTAAGAGTTACACAGGCAAAGCTATCTTCTCTTCCTTTTCTCTGCCAATTGATTAATACACAGTATTATAACCAGCAAAATCTGTAAGGAATGTTCAAATGTGAGGCATAGTCTTCTCATTTACATTATTTTAAATGTATTTATACTCTTACATTATTTGCAGAAGAGTTTTGAGATTGTTAAACTGTCATCAGTGACATAGCAATAATAAATTTTTATCAATTCCCAAATTAAGAAGAAGGAGAATAGGTCACTTTTCTCACAACTTGATAGGATAATGTCTCTACAGATCAAATCAGACTTGCTTACTGTGGCTTCCCTTGAGTTTTTGCTGCCCAGCTTATATCTGTCACTCTCATGCCTATGATACCATTGCTTGGGGCTGGCGTCTATAATTCCTCTGGATTCCTAGACCTCGTTGAGTTGTACCTCGTGAGCCACTGATTCATGAAAACCCGAAACGTGACTTCCATATGAGCTTCTTTTATTTTGTATATCATTTCATTTTACTTGAGTGGAAGCAGATGTGGCCTCAGAATCCTACATTTCTGAAAATGTCACCGGCATATCCTAAGCCAATAGAAAGAATAAGATCTACAGATGTTTCTTAGCTGATAGAAATTTTAGAAAAGTCTAAAAAGGCAGATTATCTTAAAATAGCAGCATATACTTCTGGAGACTGGCTGACATTCTCATGTGAACCAGCATGAAAATCACTGTCCAAGGCATTCATCACTGCACTTTGCAGGAGTCTGTTCCAGCAGTACATCTATGAACCCACGATGCCCTCTCACTTTGGCCTATCTGTGTGATTTGGGTCTAGCCCCAACAGGAACAAAGGTTGCCGAGAGGCAACTTGTTTGGCTTGGGATCATACCCAGTGTAAAAAGTTTGCAGGCAGAATCCAAAAGAGCAGCTGCAAGAGGAGAGATGGAGGTAGATGAGAGCTAATGATTCAGAAAGCGATTTGCATCTGAGTCTTCTGCTGAGCAGGAGGCAGCAGTGCCCGGAGGTAGTTTACCATTCACTCCCCGGCTGGTTGAAATTCCCCAAGTCCTTCTTCCATCAGTACCTGTGTCCCTAGGGATTGCCCCGCCAACAGCTTCTACTTACCTAAAATAGCAGGACCTGCTATTTAGAATTTCAAAGAACTTTACATCTATTAGAACACATGGATCCATTTTATCCTGAGGCTCAGAATGCCTAATCTTATATAAAGTGATTTAACAACAAAAGTTTAAGTAGAAATCCAAAAGCATCTTACTGATATTCCTTGACAACCCATTGTGTATCAGGCCCAAACTGCATCTTGTTCAATAACGGCCCTCTGAAGTGGGTATTGAAGGTTCCTGGGTCGGCATAAAAGGAAAGACAAAAGTATTGCTTACTCAGAGCAAGCTTGCGCCTGCTGCCTCATTATGGAATTCCAAATAAAACCCTTTGCCTTCTCTTTCTCCCTTCCTCTCAAATCACAGATGACTAGATCACAGGACAAGCCTAAGCTGATGTGACTTATTCACTGAATTACGGCTGAAAGGCTGGGTTAGACTGTGTGACACATCTGTCACTTTCTAATGCAATAACTCCTCTCACTGCTCAATAGACATTATGGTTATTGGCCAATAAGGTTTGCAATCTCCCTTTTAAGAGCAGGATGGAGGGCAATGCGGTGGGTCTTCTATTCCCTTCCAAACGTGTGAAGACTGAAGCATTGTCTGGACCTCCTTCAAACATGTTTTATTTTGTGTTTTAAAGGCACACAAATAGAGGCAAAGTTGAGTGTCATGTCCATAACACATAGCCCATGCTATTACCGTTGCATTATACTGCTTCCTCCCCATGCCCATTTGTTTTGTATCCTAAAGTCTAAAACATTGACCACTGTTCCAGATAGAAATGAACAACCATAGACAATCTTGAGATGGGCTTCTGTTTCCATCACCTAAGATAGTCACTCTTTTCTTTTACGGGAGGTCTTCTACCTTTCCAGTGACCAGGAGTAAATAATGATGTGCTTCTCTTGATTAAAATGGCCAGCAGTTCTCCAAGTATAATATACCAAAAAAGACATTTAGGTTTCTTTAAGCCCTCCATATGCTTCTAGAGTTTGAATTCAAAATCAACTAGGTTTCTTCTTTTCATACAGGAAATGAAAACAAGACTTCAGGTTTGTACATTTATGAACATTTTTACCCTTGCCATTAGCAGGGAATTTGTTGTCAGGGTGTTGGACATGGCAGATAGCAGGCGTACCCTTCATCAAATCACAAGTTATAGGAACTCTAACATGCAGATAGCACAGAATTTTAAAAGGAGATTAGGGGAAGAGAAGGTGCAAGCAAATGCATTATTATACAAGTCGATATTGAAATAGAGCTTAACACATTGTACATCTGGAAAGAAGCTCAGATCATGATTGTCAGTTATCCAATGTTCTGCTAAAAACTGATGAAAACACTGCTAAAAAGTGGTATTTTGACTGCCATTGGAATGGTCTGATGTCAAACAGTGGGGTATTAGTTGTGCTTAAAGGGTAAAGAATGTTGAAGAATTAAATGTAGAGAAAATAGATGACCTGCATTCTTGTCTTGGCCACTGACAGAAATGAAGTTGACTGTCAGCCTGTCACACAATCATTTCTGAACTCAGTTTTCTCACTTGTGCAATGAGGGAGCAGCCATAGTTCTTTCACAATGCTCGATGATCTTTGGCTCTATGATTCTATAAGCATCTTGATTTGATTTAAGTGTACATTCTAGCAAGGAAGAAAGTTTTTTATTTCCAAAATGGCTGTAATATTGGATTAACATAGCAAATGAAATCTTTTTAGGATTGTTCAAAGAATCACAAATTTAGAATTCATCTCCACTGTGGCTTTTTACGGTTTGTGTAACTTTTACTAGATCTATGGGAGTTGTATTTTTCCCCCAGCACCTGGCCTGCCAGACCAGGTGGTTGAAGAAACACATCAACATTTATTTTAGTCACTTTTTTATCAGAGCCAACTCTGGGAACTTTGCTCTGGCCATGAATTATTTATTTCATTTGATATGTTTTCTCCTGGATTCATAAAATTCCCTTTTGTCATGATGTTTCTTCCCATTTATGAGACTGTAAATACAGCTGACTGAACCCCTCTAATGGCTGAACACATATCATGCCTTTTGTGTGAAGGATGCTGTCTCTCTTTCTGTTCATAAGCCTACTACATTTTCATTCATTTGCTTCTCTTCTGTTCACCCATGACAATATTGTCAGTGGAGTAAATAAAAGAATGACACTTGATGCTTATTTATGTTGAAGGAAGAAGACATGAGCTTTTTCTAACTTGTTTAAATTGCCAGCTTCATGGCAATGTGCACCTTGCTTATTTTCTCCCAATCTCAGTTTCTTTTATAAACTGGGAATAATTGTGCTTACCACACAATGTGGTTAGAATGGTAAACATCAGAGAAATTCTACCCATCTGCTTCCCATGTTAGGGAAAAATAATTGAACTGACTTTCATCATATTTGGAGCGTGGCAATAGTCTGTTTGAAAATATTGGCTACATGGGATACTAGGAACACCTTGAAGAGAAATACAGACATCTCTCCAAGTGTATCACAAACTAAGATAAAATGAGGAGTGTATTTATTTCTTGTCAAGAGAGAGATGATCTCTGATGTCAAGGGTTTTTAATTTTGGTCAGACTTTAGACTTTCTCTGGGAGCTTTAAAAAAATCTTAAAGCCCAGACTGTAACATACACCAATTAAATATGAATTTCTGGGCCTGGAAAGTTGGACCAGGAATATTTTAAAGCTTCTGGGGTGATTTCAATATGCTTTAGAACTACTATATACAGTGTCAGTGTTGCTGAAGTATCACAGAAACAGATGCTGTGATCGGGTAGTTCTGCTTCTTAGCATGAGGAGCAAAGTGGATTTTTTTTTTTTCTTTCTAAATGGCATCTAGTCGTATATATATAAAGGCATGTTAGGAGGCTACAAGACCCTAAGTAAAGGGACTCATAGTATGTTAGAAATAAAACTACATCTCCCTAACACTGCTCAAGAGAATGGATCCTAGGCCTGTCATATGGAAGTCCCCAGTCCTGGCTCATCAAGGCAGACATGAGAGATTCCAAAGCTGCTGAAATTGTGAGACAGCACTTGCGACTCTTTTGAGGGTGATAATATCAAGGTTAACTGGTCCCTGGCTCTTGTTTCGTAAAATAGACACATAAAGTTATAGAGAAAACTTATATCTGAGTCTTCTTTTCCAGTAGAAATGAAAAGGACAAGTGTTTTCCATTGAAGAAGAAGATTAAAGTATGAGTAGAGATATGAAATAAAGAGAAAGTAAGGCAAAAGTAATCCATGGAGAGAAGACTTGCCTTGTGGGCAAGCCATAGGCATATAATTATCTCTATTCCCTCTTTCGAGATTTATTTCATGCTTTACATTATGTGTACATTCAATAATTTATCTTCCGCTTACCTTAAGTTCCATTAAGAAGATTCATTTGTTCTGGTGTTTTGTTCCACTGGACTCCAGGCACTTGGCACAGTCTCTCAGCAAGAATTTGTTGAGTGAATAAATAAATCAATTAATCAAACAATATAACCTCAAACTCAGCACCCTTCTCAAATTAGTTACCTGCTTTTTACCATAACTGGGAAGGCTATATTGTTCACATTAGCAGGTCTCAAAGGGAAATATGATCCTCATTTAAAATAGAAATTAGAGATATCTCTTCTGACATCTCATCCAACATACAAATGTATTCTGTACACCAGGTAGGGGTCATCTCGTCCCATTTTTGGCACTTCTAGCGACCTGAATACTCCATTTGATGATTTGACATATCTTGTATTTGGGTAGCTAGAATTGCTATGAATCACTTTATTTCTTCCCTGGAGCATCTCATCAATTGATCTTACCTTGACCAGGCAGGATTACAGGGAAAAAATATGCCTGTCTCACAAATACATATTGGCACTTCAGGTATTTGTAAGTCCATTATCACACCGCTTAAAACTTTTTTTCTTTGGACTACAGGTGCCCGCCACAATGCCTGGCTACTTTTTTTTTTTTTAGCAGGCGTGGGCCAGGTTTGAACCCACCAGCCCTGGAGCATGTGGCTGGTGCCCTAACCACTGAGCTACGGGCACCAGACTATTTGCTCATTTTCTAAAGTTACTTCCCAAAAAGTGATGCTCAGGCCTAACTTTAGTGCTACTAAGGGGTTCCAACTGAGACAGAGACAGGCCACTCACACACATACAACATCATATTTCTGTGAAATGTAATTCTTATACCACAGATCCCCATGTGTTTATTTAAAAAACTATAATCAGTATAGGCTAGCGTAAAGAACACAGAAATAATTGAATATAACCCATCACCTATGGAAAAGCCTTTTCAGACTCTTTTAGACCCATTTATCTCTGCCTTTTCTCTCTCTTTTTTGTGTACGTGTTCATTTATAAGAACATCACACAGACACACATATACACACATACACATAATTTTATATAAATTAAAATATAGCATTTTAAGCCTATGTTTTAATTTTTATCCTAAGTATTGAACATAATGCCTGGCAATAATTTTAATTCCACATCAAAGTTTGTAAAGTTGTGGCTGATGGGTAAAATGCAGCCCACAGATATTTTATTTCCCCCCAGGCCAGAGTAACATTTTAAAATCCATGAAATCACACAGGGTTCCCTTGGAAAGCATATAGTCTAGTGATTTTGGCTCTGCAGCCTTACAAGGACATGATGGAAGCTGAAAAGCAAGCATCTCCTTTACACTGAGCATGCGCTTTCTAGTGGCTTTAGCTGTTGGTTCGGCCTGTTTCTTGCAACAGTCTGTAAGAACCCCAGCCCTCTAGGGTTGACTGTGTGTTCCCCGGACATTATCATTTTAATACCCGTAGAAGTAAATGCAATAGATAGACCAAGGTTCAGTTCATAAGCCCCTTTCAAAAGACCCTACTATTGGTTCCATGCATTTTCTTTTATACATAGAGTTGCAGGCAAATGACTTTGTACAACATATTCACTCAGATACTTCATAATTCCTTCTGATGAAATCCTAAACTAGATGTGGAATTGTTGGCCTCAAAGTAGACTCAAATGATTTAGAACTAATTTTAGTCTTTTGAACATTGTCAGACCCACAAAAATAGCCTGTATTTTTTTTTTTCACTTTTACTGTGTTAAGCAAAACTTGGACCACTATATGTAAAATACAAATTTAAAAAGTAAAATTGTTTAGACTTCATGTTGCATCCTTTACAAAGGTACAGTATGAATAAATAAATGGCAAGAAAATTGTCAGAAGTAATCTAGTAGTTAAGTAAATATTTTACTCTAGAAAAATTGTAAAATAAGAAAAATGTGGAGGAAAAAATTAATGCATTTTTGCTCTTAAGAGGATGAGCATTATTTTTATTTTTATTGTTTTCATTTTTATATGCATATATGGTCATATACACACACATATTTAAATATGCTCTGTTATACAAAATAAATAATGTTGATATGCTATTTATACAATTTTTATCTATATTAATACTTTTACCTAACATTACAATAATTATTTCCCATATGATATACTATTCTTCATTCAGATAATTTATAAGTTGATTAAAAGTCCAACATGTGGGATCACTTATTTAAATAATCCCAGTTATTGGGCACTTAAGTTGTTTTGCTCCTTTGCTTTATCCCGTTGAGATGTATATTTTAAATTTAACACATCCCTCATTGATCTCATTGCCTCACATCCCTGGCTCTTCCAAGCACTTTGCACGGTTTTGGCATTAACTGGGCGTCTTGCCAAAACGTCCTTTGGAATTCCCCCAAGGATAGTTGCTCAATACTGCTCTTCTTTCCAGGTACTGAAAAATGCAGTTGTAATGAGTTGTTAACATATAGATGTGATTAAAGCCTCATGCTTTCCCCATGAGAGCTCACTGTTTGGGCCCAGTCCCACGGGAATATCACAACATTACGTGCACAGTGAAGTTGTATACTTATTCCATATATTTACCATGGCATAACAGGAAACAAAATCTGTGAAAGGATTTAAATGTGAAAAATAATTATGCAAATGATAAGTATTATTTATTATTAAATATAATTAGTAGTTGTCAAGCAGATCTTTTCCTGTCCAAGTACCAAATACTTTTTTAAATGAATGTTTGGAATTAATAATTAGGTAAGGGGAAAGTGAGTTTTTCTCAACTTTTTCATGAGAGCTCAGATATTACAAGGCAAACAACTTGATAGAATCAATGGAAGCTTAGTTAAGCAGGTGATAATCTTCTCTTGCCCTCCAATTTATCACTAAATGGCTTTTCCATGGACTGCAATCATTGAAAGGTTGTAATTGTAGCCTCCTGCTATATTTACTGTTACAAAATTTTCTTTTAAATTGGGCATGCTGTGCTAATAAGTATTGGGTTTGCAAGCACTTGTTTGTCATTCACAAATGATTAGGTTCCTCCACATTTGAACTGGCATGTGAAATGCCAGTTCTAGTATTTTAAAGTGACTTTTCTATCTGCATTTCTGGTTAGACATCTTGGGCAGGTGCTTAGTTAATGTCTTGCACCACTTGGCCTCTGCAAACAAACAAAAAAGCTGCACAGCCTTCTTGGGAGCTGCAAAATAATTCAAAAAGAACTGTGATATCTATTGGACTTTCAGTGTGTTCCATTCCCTGTGATGCTGGTACTGTACTGCATGCGGAATTGTTAGTAGCAATCATAGTGAAAGCTCTCCATGTAGTTTGGGGAGGTGTGAGGAAGGATTATTTCAGTTTGTAAAGATGTGCATGTGGTTGTCAAGAGGGCCCACATTCATCTTCTGTAATGTACAGAATGTCCATTCCTTCTTCCTGTCCCCATGAGTAATCCCATCAGCTCTCTGTGCCTCCCTGACCACCTCCCCCGTCTCACCAGATGCTCATTGCAGGACTTCTCTCTGGAATATCTGCTGGGGACAGCACTGAGATGAGCTGCCCAAAATGAAACAAGAATCCGCAAAGTAGAGAAAGGATATCTGAGTTGAAATCTAATAGCTCTACTGTAGGACCCTAAAGATGGAGATGATAAAGGCAATAGACGTGGTGCACACCACACAGCAGGTGTGCTTAACCTCCCACCCCCCGCCGGCAGGGAAAATAGAAAGAATTTATGCCAATCTATTCATGTTTGGGAATTGTGAGATTACTTAAAGTTTGGTCTATCAGTCAGATGAGATAGAAAATGATGAGACAGAAAATGTGTTTCCTGGCCCTAGGCCTGGCCCCATTAACAAGGACAGAGTTGTAAAATGAGCGTCTATCAGACAATTAAAAATTGTTTAGATTAAAAATTGTTCAGATTCCTAAGCATTGTGCAGGTGTGTAGGGAAGGTGGAAGGGTGAGTGGAGGGTACTTACTACCCCTCTGCTATCAAAGTGGTTTGGGGACTGATGGAGGCTACCTGAGCCCTGCCAATGATGTTTTCCACATCAGGAGGGAACAACTTTTTCTATCCCACAAATCACCCCCTCATATACATTATTATAAGGAAGACCTCTCCCCACAAATGAGGTGTTTGGAGTGATCGTCTGATTTAGTTCAACCCCTATGTGCCCGTTGAATGCACAGGCAAACAAAAAGCATTGAAAATGATGTGAGCTCCAGAGAGAAGCAGGCTGCCTTGAAATCCAAACCCTATCAGAGATTTAGTTATGTAAACAGAGCATGTGCTTCCAATTCTCTGAACTGCACATGCCTTGTCTGAGAGGTGGGAATAGGGTCATTCCCTGCTGGGTTATTGTTAAGCATTAGAGATAACATATGTAAAAGTCCTGGGGGAGTTCTGACATACAAAGGACACTCCAGGTGTTGAGTCCGGAAAAATACTCTAACATAGACCATCCTAAAGTCAAACAATACCGTAACAAAACTTAACAGGAAAACTTAGAGTAGGCAAGGAGTCAAGTGTCAGTATAAGAACTAAACCTTCATAAATTTTTTGATTTCTTAATGTTTGATATTTCAATCTTAATAGTGCATTATAGCACCTCTGAGCTTAGCTCTATCATTTTATACCTAAGTTAAATGGTTTGCCCAGTGTAAGTGGGGGGAAAATAAACATTTTGAACACAGTGATTCTGGCTTCCTGGTTTTGTGGCCCCAGTACTCAGACCAAGTGGCAGTGACAGCAGAGCTGATGGGTTGGTCATTTCCAAGAGTGCTTGAGTTAGATCAAGACACTAATATCTAGTTTCTATGTGTATTCTCTTTTCTTGAGTGTAAGAGTACTTCTTTTTCTAGATTTTTGAGAATATACCAGCTGCTGGCCCACGTAAAAAACTACAGAGTCGTTACAATAAAAGGATCTCAATGCTTCTCTTCCAGTAATATTTTTTGCTTTTCAGGAGTAGCCTCAAAAGTGAATTCTCCCCAGTTACTGGAATGCTCTATTCTCTCCCATCCTCATTACCCTGACCGGATAGTCAGTCTTATCAGCTCATCGCCTACAATGAGCCAGCCTTCACATCCATTTATATTGTGGAGTGCTTTAACATGAATCAGCTCAATTCACATTAGCTTTTTTCTCACTCAAACACATATCAGTTTTTCTTTTGTTAAGTAAAAAATGGTGTTAAACATAGGAAGGGCAAGACAGTAGCATCTTGAGGACATTATTTAATGACTGGCAATGGCAACCAGAAACCCTCTTAATGGAAAAATTCAGAAGGATTTCAAGACTTTGCTTTCCTTAGTGGGGGAGAGTGTCATGACTGATTAGTAATGTCTGCCTTGGGTGAAAGAAGAAAGGGTGACATAGAACATTGAAAGGATGGCAAACATCAGGCTCCCTTCACATCTTTGCTCTATGGACTCTTTTGGGAGACTAATATGTTCCCACTTTTTATTATGCTGCTGTACAGTTCGTTTCCAAAGTATCTGTTTTTTTCCTTCAATATTACATTAATTTCTGCTGATCCCTCCTAACTCAGAAACTCTTTTCCCTCAGCCTGAAGGCTCTGCTGAGCATCCTATAATCCAAAGTACATGGAGAGAGGCCTTACAGCCTAAGAAACTCCCCCAGATTGCTTCATGTTGTGATACCCTCCTCTTGTGTGCTATAGAAATTATATGAATTTATAATTATTCCTTGGAGCATTTATTCATGTATTTACTATCCCCTGAGTTGAACTCTAAACTCAGCAAGCTCAAGGACCATATCTCTTTTTGAACTATCTCCTGTACACAGCACACACGACTGAGGAAAGTAGACGTTTGACACATACAAACGAGGTCAGACAATTAAGTTGGTGAGTTCATCCTGGAAAAAGTGCTATGTACCTCATTGCTGAATATCACTACGGTCACCTTCAGAGTACTCCTTTGGCCATCTGGTGACCAACTGTAGTGATATTTAGCAACGAGGTATGCCGCACTTTTTCTAGGATGTGTTCGAGAACTTAATTGTCTGACCTTGCATTTGTGGGAAACAAATAAATGCACTAAACTCTGGGGATTGCAACTTAATAAAACAGAGTTTGTGGCTCCAAGGAACTCATATTCTAGTGAAGGAGAAACTTGATTAAGTAAGTGATTATGATGCAATGAGATAAAAGCTATATAAGGGAGCAGTGTTGCTTGGGTAGTGGGACAGGTGTTGGGATAGCACCCCAGATGTGATGGCAAGATTGGGTTTGGAAGAATAAGAAGTGAAAATGAACCTTAATAAAATAACTACTCATAAAGAATAAAATACTGCAACTCGTGCTCTCTATCTGGATGTTATATTCCACCACTAAAATTTTCTTTTTTAAATCAACCGCCAGATATATTAACATAAACCTGTGGTATTGTCCCAAAAATATCTTAAATGAAATATAATGGATATTTTTCCTACAGAGGACATACAATTAAGCTTTCCCTTTGAGGATATCCTTAGTCCTAAATCTTTACTCTGCTTTTTATTTGATGTATCTATTAATTATTCTGATCCATTAGCTTTGACAGAGGCTCTTGGTCTATTTGTAAAAGGTCAGTAAGGATTATGTGAATGTGGGTCTTCTGGAGTTTTAAGCAGAAAAAAAATGGTTCAAGCTTCTCCTACAGACTGAGGATACTTAGTGGAATAATTTAGAGCAATACATTTGCATTTTTCCTTTAGATTTATACACATGATTTGGGGATAAAAAAGGAAAAATCATTACTAGTACAGTAAGGGATATTTAAAATAAAAGATGGTTTAAGTACACCACTAATTTTTTATAGCTTCAATGGTAAATTATTAAGTCATATTCCTTGTAGCAGGAAGTAACATGCTGCTTTCCAGTTGTAGCTTTTTTTATAAATCAACTAGAGAGTTTTGGCTCATACGTTTGCTAATTTTTTTATAAGGTAGATAGGAAGGGAGGGAGGGAATGAATGAAGACAAAATGAGGCCAAACATCTCCTTAAATCACATTTGAAATAAGGCAACATTTAATAAAATACAGGAAGAAAGGATGAAAAGCAACAGTCGTTAAAAACAAAAAGCTTTTGCAATTAGATTACAGTGCTTGAGAGAGATCTGGTGCTTTTGTAGGCCCCTATAGTTTCCCCAAAACATATTCCTTCACCGTGACTTCATCATGTTCAAAGGAGAGTTTCCTTGTTGGGTTGATAAAACAGGATCACAGTGAGGCTTTAATTGGACCCTGACCTGATTGCAGCTGTGTATGAACCACACGTCGTATATGCAGAGAAGCATAAGCAGTGTTTAAATCCAATGGATGCTGCTTACTTTAAGATGAAAGCCATCTAATGAATTTTAAAGTGGAAAAATTTATGCAGAGTCAGTGCCATCTTCATCCCCTATTTTATTTGAAATACAGGAAGACATTGATATAAAATGCACCTTGCAACCTGTTTAAAATCAAACTAAAATAGAAACAAGGCTAATGGCAAGCCATGACCTGCAAATTCAAACCAGGAGTTTTAGTCCTCTTCTCGGACTTACACCTGTTTTGTAATCAGACGAGCCACATGTTACCAAATAGGTCTTTTTTAGAAAAGACTGGCGAGAAACAAAAACACTGCCAGTCATTCTCAAACTCAGGTAAAAAACTGTGCTGAGGTGGTAATTAGATCTTGATACTATTATACAGAGAAGAGTAAGCCACAAGGGTAACTATCTTTTTAAAATCTTCATTTTACCAACATGGAAGGAAATACAGACTTACAAACATTTTTTTTTTTCCAACTAAATGATTATATAAAGAAAGAACCAATAAGGTCAGGGTGGAAAGTTAAACAACGGCAAGGATGGGATAGTGATGGAATTAAAGGTGCTCTCAGAGCTAAGCTAGTTTCAATGAATGACTGACAAAACATGTTCTGAGTACTGGAAGATCATTCCTCTGTCTGCCAGCATGCACCATGATCCATCCTACAAAACCAGGGGAGGATTGACCTCTGATTATATCCCAGCCTGATTATAATCTATTCCTCATTCACAAGGGATGGAAGGTGATGAATCTTCTAGCATGGTCTCTAGGACACAATAAGTGCTTAATAAATATCTGTTGAATGAATGTATGACTCATGAGGAAGTCTTTTTACTAAGAGGCCCATAGTGATATTTGCTAATTCAGGTTTTTTATGCATCATTTGATAAGCATTGTTTTAATATTTTTATGCTAGAGCTGTGTTGGGCACAGATAAAATAGTAAGCTACAATAACCAATGTCTCCTAACCTCCTGGGATTTAATTCTATTAGGAGAGCACAACATTGGAAAACAAAACCAACTAGAAAGCATATCATTATAATTTGAAGTTAGTATGTCTTAAATATTATGATACTGAAAATTAACGTGAAGGCATTTGAATGATTATGCATTGATATTTGTATGTCTTTGCAAGACATAACGAATAATCATTCAAATGCCTTCGTGCTAATTTCCAGCTGTAAATCTGGACATATCTTTGGAAAATACTTGACAGACCATAAGAGTGGAGAACAGATGTGGAAGAGAACAGGGTGAGTGGGAGATGATTTAGCCTTTGGGAGGATGGTATCCAGTCAAAAGTAACACATGTCCAGGTTAGATATACACATAGGAGAGAAACCAGTAGATACAGGTGAAGTTTGGGTTTAATGGGGAGTTTTCAAGAAGCAGTCTGAGATTTTTGCCTCTGTGGTGTTTATGTCATGGCTTGAGAAAAAAACAATAGATGGCAATCTTTCCTCAAATAGAATTATATTGCAAAACGTCAATGAACTAACCCTCCCTCTTCAACATACTTAGTAAATATCAATGGTTTAGAATTTCTGAGAAGCCCATTAGTAGATAAATGTGTTCCTCTGTGGTTCACTGATCATTTCCCAAACTTATTTCACCTTGCATTGCTTACCATTAGTACCAACCCTAGAGAATATATTGAATACAGTTGATTTGGAGAACTAGAGCCTAATTCACGTTATTTCTTCAGATGGAGTAAGTGGGTGGTGGAATGGAGTAGAAATTGATATGGTTAGCTGAATGATCTCTTGCAGCTGATTTCACAAAATGTGTGAAACTTATTAATTATGCCCTAAACGTGCAAAATCCACATTGTACTCGCACTTCTGCTTTATTTTGTGAGCAGTTAAATGTAAAGTACAATTTATTGAATTAATATTAACTCTACTGTGTAGTTGATTGTTTTTATCAATTTTTAGACAAAGGTAATCAATTATTTACATTTATATTGTAGAAATATGGCAATGCTCAAGAATAATGAAAAGTAACTTGTAATCTTCCACCCAAAGAATTCCATTGGTAGCATTTTTACATATACTCTTTATGTCATTTTTTTATTTGTTGCCCCTTAGCTCTACATTTACCCTTTTTAGTTGCCCTATGGGAACAGATCCGGGCCTTTTACATGATGTTTCCTCAGCCAGCTGACGTGGTACTAAGCTTTACCAATGGATGGCACTGGTGGGACATTTCAAAAGGAAAGGCTTTTCTTTCTGTTTCCAGTGAGCTTTCTTGGAAATCTGGAGGACTCTCCAGTGTCCAGCTCATGAAGCATCCATGACCTTCCCAGATCCCAGTTCTGCAATGCATGCAGGTCCCCTAACACCCTGATTTCGAATCTCTTCTATCAAGAGGTTCTGCAGTACGGTGCCTCTGCTAAGAAATCTCCCTACAAGTAGCTTCTCCTAGAAGCCCAGAGGGTAATTTTCCAGTAAGTTCCAAAGGGCATATTTCCAGAAAGTTCCACCAATACAGCACCACAAGATCTCCAACCAGGTCTGGATTTCTTCTTAGCCTGAAGTGGAGTGGCTATTCCTTATATCTGCAATTCCTCTATTTTTTAGAGTTCTTGTCACTTAATTCTGTCCATCTCCTCATTATTCTAATTACCGGACATAGTTAATAATTCTTTTTATTGAATTTTCATGCTGAACTTCTTACATGGTTATTCCCTCCTGGTTGAACACAGAATGATAACTTGTAACACTTTTGACCTCATATCTGTGTCTGTATTAGGGATTTACTTTTTAAATGTATTATAGACCTCTTTTCCAAAACACTCTATGAGTTTCTATGTCATTATTCTAATGGTTACGTGGAAGTCCATAATATTAGTAGGTACTTAGCATTTCTCCCTACCCTTATTAGACTCATATACAGTTTAATTTTTTGTTGTTAGATGTCTACACTGTTTTCAAATTATAAACAATGCTCTGGTGAACATCTTTGAACATAAATCTTTATTCACATCTGTAATGATTTCCTTGCAATTAGTTCTTAATCATTTAGATATTTTACTCAGTGACGAATGATGAACATGATTCATATTATTTACGGTATAATGAAATACCAGAAAGAAGTATAAGAAGAGAGGAAGTCATGGTATTTATCATCTCCTGCCAAACATTCATAGCAGGAACTTGAGAAATCTCTCATGTAACACGAGAACTGAAACAAGATTTGAGATTGAGCCATTAAATATCAATTATCATAAATCACTTCTAGCTGCTTCTTTGATTAAATGTTTTCCTCGTGTTTTACAATCGGGGAATTCACCTCATCAAAAGAATGGTAAATGGGAAGGATTAAATGATGCAAAGTATCTTGGTTATTTGGGGAAGGGAGTGCTTTGAAAAAGAAAGCAAATTATTAACCTCAACATCTTACAAATTGAGTTTAGCTGATTTCTTGTGCTTAGAGAAAATATCCCTTTTAGTTTCAGCTGGAAGCCCCAGTCTGCTGGCCCAGTTTGTTCTTGACACAGATGAATGCAGCCTGGGTATAAACAACCTTGGACACTGAGATAAACATACCTACACACCTGAACCGTTAGTTAATCTGAACCAACGTGGGAATGATCCTGATTGGCATCTACTGAAAATTCTCCCACGGGGAAGGAAATGCAGACAATCCCTTCTAGAAGCAAGCACGCTTCTGAGAATGGTTCTGAAAGTGGTCATTTTAATTCAACAGTTATGGTTCTGATTTTGATAGATTTTCTGAATGAGCTAGTGTGAATGCCAGTTTTTAGTGAGCCATTGGGAAATTTCCAGGAGATACTCTGCTGATATCAGAACAAAGAGATGTAATTTATGGATTATCACAATAGAATCATAAAAATAAGCAGGTGGCATCATTGTTGTGGTGAAGGTCATTATCATCAACACGGTATCACTTATCAAGCAGCAACCGTGTAGACAGCATGCCTCTTGCCCATCTTACTAAATTCCCAAAAATCTTTTAAGAAGTAAGTACCAATAAAATTTTACAGATAAAACACTGAAATGGAAAAATAGTTAGGGATTTGGCTATGATCACACAATTATCCATCTGTTCATCCAGTGCACAGATTAGGCTGTCTGGCCCCAAAGACACCATCCTAAGCATTATACTCCACTGCCACCCACATATTTAGGAGCTAAAGGACCTCTATAGCAATGAATATTCCTCCACCTTCATTCAACTCCTTTTAGCTTTCCCTTCAATGGAGTCTCTAGCAAACAACGTATCATGTACCATGGATTATTATCAAGTGAAATGATTGCATTGTTCCCCTTAATTGACTGCTTTGAACCGAAATTGCTTGCATTTATCAGATGTTTTATACCGCCATGTGGTTTGGCATAGTTACCATCAACTATTTTCCTCCCATAACCACATCTGACAAATGAGATTCACATGTATGATATTCTACCATGTGTTCATCCAGAAGCAGCACACAAAGTCAAAGTCAGCAGTATTCTGCACAGTTTCTTCCAAGACAACTGTAGCTCTGCATCTTTGCCTGATGCAGATCCTAGATCCCACACGTGAGGCTCTATAGTTTAGTGAAATTGAGAGAGATGTGCTGGCTTGATGAACGTATCTCGAGCACTGTTATGTAAAGAGGTAGATCACTCTGGTAGGCTTATAGGGGATTTGAAAATAATAAGACAGCCTAAGAGAGGCAGCTCTTGGTACCATTGATGAAATGACTTCAGTCACAAGGCAGTGGAGAGAGGAGAGGAGAGTGGGTAGAGGGACATGGCAGCAGGGAACGCTGAGTGGCCTAGTCTCAAGTTTCTTCATGGGAATTCTGCTCTCCAAAGATGGGTCTCCTTTGGGAAATTCTGCAACAAGAACATTTTTCTCAAAGCTTAAAAGTTCTGGTCAAAAAAAAAAAAAAAAGGAAAGGAAGTAGAGGTAATAAGAGGCAGAGCAAGTAGCAAATTATAAAGTTATGCCCTATAAACAACCTTCCCTCCTAATCCCAAAACGTGGAAATCTATTGATAGATGGTCACACTGTAGAATCCCCACCAAAGGCATTTGCTGTTTATTTATTATTAGTCTTCATGGTATAAAATCAAAGTAGCTCAATGTATAAACTCACTCCTTCCTACCCCTCTCTTGAATATGTAACTAAAATCGCTACTGCTAGCATTCTGTAGTATATTTATAGGATCACAGAATGTTCAGGGGATACAATAAATATTCAGTGCAAATATTTTTCTTTTTTAGAGGTGAGGTAAACAGCTTTTAATCAGAAATAGCCAGTTGTACTAACTCCCAATTTTGTGACTCATTCATCTCACCATCAATCAATAAGCTTTATTCAAGTACAGAATACTTTGCCTTGGCTTCATAGGATAACACCACTACCCTCCTCCTAATCCCTGCACTTCCCCCACCCCCCCAAAAAAAAAGAAAAAGAAAGAAGTAGAAGTAGAGAGAATGAATAATTTAAAAAAATTAAGTAAATCTGGAATTTTTTTTTAATTATTCAGTTATTCACCTTGTCATTGTGCACTCAGAGCAATAGTTTGATGCCACATTTAAGTGGCAAGCATATCAATTCCATATTTATAAATCTTAAGATTCTGTATGTGTCATTTATAATGTAAGTAAGTTTTTGAACAGTGAGATGTATGAAATTACTTTCTACTCTGTGTCAAAAAGCTCCATGGTAGGCAATTAATGCATCAATCACTGGGGACTGAGGCCCTGAGGGCTACATTGCCAGATGAAATTACAGATCTCAAATCTCATCATTATACTGATATTTATTTTTTGTTTGTGTGGTCTAAGGAAGATATAATCTTAAACTGTATATTTACCTAATCAAGAGGCTCCAAGTGTTTTCTGGTTTCTGTTTCCTTCAAATCTGGAGCAAAATGTATGGTTGTGAATGTTAATATGTTACTTATATTCTAGGCTACGCTGCTTGTTGTTTTCTTTTTTTTTTCCTTTTTAAAATTGTCTTTATTATTAAATCATAGCTGTGTACAATAGTGTAATCAAGGGGTACAATGTGCTGGTTTCATATACAATCTGAACAATTTTCAAAACTGATTAACATAGCCTTCCTGGCATTTTCTCAGTTATGATATGAAGACATTTGTATTCTGCATTTAGTAAGGTTCGTCTGTACCCTTCTAAGATGCACCGTAGGTGTGGCCCCATTAATTACCCTCCCTCCACCCCCACCTCACCCCTCCCTTCCCCTCTCTTGCCCCTTTCCCCATATTCTTGTGTTATAGTTGGGTTTTAGCCTTCATATGAAAGCTATAAATTAGCTTCATAGTAGGGCTGAGTACATTGGATACTTTTTCTTCCATTCTTGAGATACTTTGCTAAGAAGAATATGTTCCAGCTCATCCATGTAAACATGAAAGAGGTAAAGTCTCCATCTTTCTTTAAGGCTGCATAGTATTCCATGGTATACATGTACCTCAATTTATTAATCCATTTGTGGGTTGATGGGCACTTGGGCTTCTTCCACTACTTAGCAATTATGAATTGGGCTGCAATAAACATTCTGGTACATATATCTTTATTATGATGTGATTTTTGATCTTCTGGATATATACCTAATGAAGGAATTATAGGATCGAATGGCGATCTATTTTTAGATCTCTAAGAATTAACTAATACTACCTTGAAGCTGAATGACAACAGATCAAAGCCTTGACCCTAAATTGTTCAAGATCACAACACAGGTTAAGAGT
>CAUYRH010153582.1:0-16848 GCA_963574655.1 Perodicticus potto | reverse complement strand
CAAAGTATCTCAAGAATGGAAGAAAAAGTATCCAATGTACTCAGCCCTACTATGAAGCTAATCTATAGCTTTCATATGAAGGCTAAAACCCAGTTATAGCACAAGAAATGGGGAAAGGGGCAAGGGAGGGGAGGGAGGGGGGAGGATGGGTGGAGGGATGGTGATTGGTGGGATCACACTTACGGTGCATCTTACAAGGGTACAAGTGAAAATTACTAAAGGTAGAATATAAATGTCTTCATATAGTGATTTAAAGGCCATGAAGGCTATGTTAAATAGTTTAATGAAAATATTTCAGATTGTATATAAAGTCAGCACATTGTGCCCCATGATTGCACCAATGTACACAATTATGATTTAATAAAAATTAAAAAAAAGTTTCTGTATAGCAAATAAATAATTGAAAGAGTGAAGAGACAATCTATTGAATGAAAGAAAATATTTTCAAACTATTCATCTTACAGAAGACTAATATGCAGAATATACAAGAAATTCAAACAATTAAAAAGGAAAAAAAACCAAATAATCCCAGTCCCAGCAAAGGATATAAATAGGCATCTCTCAAAAAGAGACATACAAGAGACTAATAGGTATATGAAAACAATCTAACATTACTAATTATTGAAACCATCATACTCTAGTCAGAATGGCTGTTCATAAAAACACAAAAATTAATGGTCATTGGTGAGGATGTGGACAAAAGGAAACACACATTCTTGGTAAAAATGTAAACTACTATTGCCACTATGGAAATCAGTATGGAGATTTCTCAAAAAACTAAAGGCCATTCATTCATTACCATTCAATCCAGCAATCCCACTATGGGTTACCTACTCAGGAGAAAAGAAATCAACATTATCAATTGCACTTAGATAGTTATGGCAGCACTATTTACAATAGCAAAAACAAGAAATCAACCTAAGCATCCATCAGGGAATGAATAGATAAAGAAAATTTGGTAAGATACATGATGGACTACCACTCAGCCATACAAAAGAATGAATTAACATAAGTCGCAGCAATGTGGACAGACCTGAAGGCTGTTATGTTTAGTGAAATAAACCAAGCACAAAAAGACAAATATGGCAAGTTCTCACTCACATGTGAGAGCTAAAAATTTTATCACAAGGAAGTAAAGTGTGGAAAGACAGATAACAGAAATTGGGAAGGGTGAGTAAGGAGAGGGATAGAGGATACAGCCATACATTTATAAAGAATAAATTCAATCTTTAGCAGAGTAGAGTGACTATAGTTAACAAAAGTGTATTATAGGCGGATAGTTAACAAAAATGTATTATCGTGGGGAGGGTGCTGGCCACATACACCGAGGCTGGTGGGTTTGAACCTGGTTTGGACCAGCTAAGGCAACAATGACAACTGTGACAACAACAACAACTACATAGCTAGGCATTGTGGGGGGCGCCTGTAGTCCCAGATATTTGGCAGGCTGAGGCAAGACAATAGCTTATGCCCAAGAGTTTGAGGCTGCTGTGAGCTGTGACGCAATGGCACTCTACGTAGGATGACAGCTTGAGACTCTGTCTCCAAAAAAAAAAAAAAAAGTGTATTATACTAGGGTAATGGACACCCTAAATATCCTGACTTGATCACTACACATTATATACTTGTAACACAATTTTTCAAGTAACTATATACATTTGCACAAATAAAAAAAATTATAAAACTAAAAAAACCTCATAGTTACATTCACTTCTGAATGATTTTCTTTCTTTTTACTTAAGGAGGGAAACAGTTAACTGTACTCATTATCTTTTTCAATTAGGTCTAGCCCAACATAAATATTGCCAAATTGTTTTCTGTGTAGTTCTTTAAAATCAACAATTATTAAAAGAGTACAACTCTAATCCCCATTTTTATATAGTCACCTTAAACAATAATTCAATAAGGAACTATTTTCCTGTACAGAGGAAATCCTCTATGTGTCCACAAGATCAGAATCTATTTTTCTAGGAGTGTCATTCCACGTTCCTGGAATGAGTTATGATTGGTTTAGAAAGTTGCAAATATTTTCTTGGTTTTATGAGATAATTGGCTGAATGCTGAGATTTAGTAATATGTTTCTTAGCCTTATCTATGGCATGTAATCCAAATGCTGACTTCATGTGGAATTCCTTTTTAAGTTTTAGCTTACTTTGGAGGTAAAGCAAATTCCATTCTGGAGAACAAGGTGCAACCACAGAAAGACAGCAAGCAGCTACACCTGAAGTGAAAGTCCTCTAATCAAGAAACAAAGCCCAGCAGTCTACAACTAAGGGAAAAAGCAGCTGACCCTCTAACAGTGGTTCTCAAACTTCCTAATGCGTCCTAGTGCTGCGACCCTTTAATTCAGTTCCTCATGTTGTGGTGACCCCCAACAATAAAATTATTTTCATTGCTACTTCATAAGTGTAATTTTGCTACTGTTATGAATCGTAATGTAAATATCTGATATGCAGGATGTATTTTCATTGTTATAAAGGGGTCGCAACCCACACAGTGGGAACTACTGCTCTATAATCTAATTTAAGACACAACTTGATTTTGTATCTGAGGAACTGAGAAATACATTGTTTAAAAGGCATTTTTTACTTGTTCTTTGTTTACTTTTTTTTGGAATTTTGAAACAATCAAAACCATTTGTGAGCAAGTTGCCAATCTGATGTCCTGTTGCTCTGTGATGTCTTTTCCACAGTTAAGGATGTTCTCCTATATAACCACGATAAAACCATCGAAAGCAGAAAATTTCACTGGTAACTCACTTCCACCCAATCCTCAGAGCCCATTCGAGTTTCAGCAATAGCCCCAATAAAGCCATTTACAGCAAACCAATCCATTTCAGAATCACATAATTATATTTAGTCATCATATGTTTTTAGTCTGGAAAAGTTGCCCAATCTTTCTTTGACTCTCATGACCCTGATGCTGTTGAAGATTACAGGCCAGTTATAATGCAGAAGGTCCTCAATTTGGGTTTGTCAGAGTCAGAGTCAGGTCATGCATCTCCCTCAGAAAAACCAGAGAAGTGATGCTGTGTTCTTATCACATCCAGGTAGGTGGTGCACAATTCCAGTTTGTGCTGTTATCAGTAATGTTCTTTCCCTCTTTCCCTTTCTTTCTTCTTTCTTTCCTCCTCTCCTCTCCTTCCTTCCTCCCTTTTCTCTTCTCCCTTCCTTTCCCTTCCCTTCCTTCTCTCTCTCTCTCTCTCTTTCAAGATGAAGTTTTGCTATGTTGCCCAGGCTAGAGTGCAGGGGCTGTCCACAGGTACAACCAGAGTACACTACAGCTTGGAATTCCCGGGACTATAGGTGCATGCCATCACACCTGGCTTAATAAATGCTAACTAACTTTCATTTTAATTACTTGACTAAGGTGGTGCCTATCGCTGTATAATAACCATTTTCCCATTGATAGCTAATAGTTATTTATAAAGGAGTATACCTAAACTATGATAACAGCCTCTTTCTCATCAAACTTCTACCTTATTTATCTTTATCAATGTGCATTATAGTCTTATTTACTACAATGAGTTACAATAAGATATCTTTATTTATTTTGATATTCAAATTGACCTCAGAATTAGGCCAAATCTCAAGCTACTTCCACCATATATTTGACCTCCTATCATGTTTCGAGCACTTTCTTACTCTCTGGCATAATAAGATGCTCTAGTTTATCTTGTTCTTTCTTGGCCCCATCTCAGGAAACAGTCAGTTCCCCAAAGACCCCTATTTGTCTTAGAGGAGAATGGTATGTCGAAGATTTAAGTGTTTGGTGTGATTATTGGGTGTTGCTGTTGCCAAGCCTTCTCAGTGGACAGATCTAGGGAATAAATGTAGACATCCAAATGTCTGTGTATGTATTTATGTGTAGACACACGTATACACACATATGCGTGCATGTGTAATACATAGGCATTCATGAATATACATAAACGTCTAGACACATGTATACTTACTTCTCTATGCAGTCTATCTGTGAATTCACACCACCACCATTTCCAAGTCCAATCCACCATCTCAGGGTTCATGGTTCTAGCAAGGTAGCATTCTCTCCCCTTCCAAATTTGTAACTTCCTTTGACAAAGAAACTCCTTTTCTTTGACAGATTATTGTGAATATATTTACTTAGTTGACCCATTCTCTGTAAGTAAGCAATCTCCAATCACCACCACTGCCTCCTACCTCACGCATTTGCTCTCCTCACCCCATGTGGGCTCTGATCCCCGCCTCAGGATAACATGTGGGAATGCTCTTGTCCCTCCGCTCAGGCTCCAACACCTGAAGCTGCCCTGCCAGGCTGATGTCCTCCTCACCCGCCTGTCTCTGATGTGCCGTGGAGGGCTGTGCTGGGCTGTGCTGGGCCCATGCAGATGCCAGTCGCCCAGCTCAGGCTCTGGCATCCCACTGTGCCACCCTCCGTGTGGATGCCTGCCGCAGCCTCTTGGTGCGCTGACATCACTCTGCAGGGAGCCCCGGTGTGGGGACAACATCCTCACCTTACCTGGCTCTGACTATGTTCAGGAGAATATTTGCACTGAGGAATGATGGACTACATGTTTTAATGCACGTGTATGCTTAATTAAGTGGTTGAGATGTATTTCAATGACTAAAATAGAGTAAATAATATATCTATGTTTGGAGGAAAAGCATTTCGTGGATTTGAAACTTATTAAACTGTGTGCAAAAGCTTCAGTCACTGGTGTTCGCCAACTTTTTCCTGGTCTTCCTCTTGCCCTCTTGCCTGCCTAGAGCTTCGTCCCTACAGAGAATCTCTTTGTTCTAAAGACATGACTTCGGTCTTCTGCCAGCAATCCTGCGATGGTGTCTCATCCCACTTAAAACTGACAATTAAGATCTATGACCCAGCCCCTGCTCTCCTTTCTAAATCTCTTCCCACACAGCCCTGTCCACAGTAGTCTGGCTTACAGACCTGGTTCTCAGCCTTCCTGGAAGCCTCTGCCCTTGCTGGGCTTTTTCTCAGGAAGGTGTCATGGTTGACTTCTCACCATTTGCTCTCAGGTCTCTGTTCCTCTCCTTGTCATCTTTGGCATCTGGCTGGAGCAGATGCTTCACCCCAATATTTTCTCTATCAAATCACCTCATGATGGGGCTTTGGAAATTCTTACCACCATGTGAAACTGTCTGTGTACCTATCCGTTTGCTCATTCAATTCTGCAGGAACCCTGGTTTCTTTTGTTCAGCACCAACCTCTAGGACCTGGAAGTGTGCCTGTCACATAGTGCCCAGGGGCTAGTAACTGAGAGACTCAATGAATAACCCAACAGCATCTGAGAGCAGTGCAGGGAGTGCTGGCTGGGAGGCTCTGCCCCTAGGGCTTTGCACTGCCAGGCTGTGTGTCCTGAGATGAGCTACTTTGCATCTCCAGGTTTTAGGTTCCTCCCCTCCAGAGGTGCCCACAGAGGTTATTGGGAAGATGACAGATGAGCATCAGGACAGCATGGTACCTAGCTGGAAGATCCCAAAGACCCTCTTCAATGTGGGAGCTGACACAGTGAGACCAACACCAGTGTTTCACAAGCTTAATTGTCTTGGTTTAGATGCATTTGGGTTTCTGAATACGATGCAACCAGAGGGGTCCATGGCTGACCATCCTTTTTGATCAAGTCTGTGTTTGCATTTAAGAGTAGCCCCAACAGTGAAAGAAAATCCTTCTGTGTGCAATGCCACAAGGAAAAGAGCTTCAAAATGAGTTATAAGGAAAAACATGTTTTTTAGGCAGTATGTGGAAGAGCATTTTAAGGGCAAGAGAGGTGCCTCTGTTTGAGGCTTAATGGTCTAATCAAACACCCTAAGCAGAGCTTGATCACAGTGCAAGAGATCAGTACAGAAAAAAAAAGGAAGGGAAACCCCGTCCAAAGTTGGCCTGTTACTCCTAGATGCAAGGCTATTTCATCTGCTAACATGCGCCTGTGGCTAGTTAAATGTCAAAGCCACAGACAAGGAGAATGACCTCACTGGAAAACAGGACAGCGACCCTCCCTTAGCCTCGGGAATATATGCAGTAGACAAATGATCTTGATTCAGTTAAGCTAACTTAAGAATGATATAATCCCAATTAGTTCCCCATCTTTCATGTTAATAGATGCAAAGTCAGTCTGGAGAGGGGAGGAGAATGAGGGTGGCTGCCGGCCAAGTCCCCTTCGGAAGATCACATTAGCCAGTGGAATCTCTCTGTAAAGATTTCCTTGTCCCAGAGAGCAACCAGATTTTATAAACTTAAGCAACAGTCATCGCAACAAAACTCTAGATTATCACATAAGGCATGTATTACTAGGAGCTTGGAAAGTGACTGATGACTCCAAACAACAGGAAGGACTTAGGTTTGCAGTATACCCAGAGATACTTCTTGAGGGCTCCAGCCTTAGATTTGATCTCCCTCATGGCTCCTCTTCTAATCTCTGAAACTTGAGGCTTGACTGCACATGAAACCAGGAAAAGAGCAAAACATGGCCTTATCATGATGATATAAGCTTTTTTCACTTCACAAAGCATTTGCACATTCATGAGCTCATTTGTCCCCACTCTGTAAGGTAGGCTGGGCATGTTTTGCCATCTCCCTTCCCTCAGAAATTAGTAAATTGAGGCTTAGAGAGCCCAAATGACTTTCTCCAGGACACACAGGTACGTAGTAGAGGTCTGGGGATTTGAACCTGAGTCTATGGCCAAAGTAAACCAACATGTAGAAAGTGGTGTACATGTTGGAGTTTATGTCACCTGATTTTTCTTTGAAATAATAAAATGGCTATTATTACCTGAGATGTCAGATGTGGCTGAAAACACAATTATGAAAGTCATGATGATTTGGGAGTGAAAGGTGAGGTCCCTGGAGGAAACAGCTGGGAATTTGAGTGCCATTAGTTACCATACACCCTTGGCTCACCAAAACCAGCCTCAGCATGATTGCTGCTTAGAAATTTAAAAGGAGAAGATGAGATATCCAAGGAAAGTAGAAATCTAATTGGCACTGCCAACTGGGTTGTACTCTACCCCCATGGCCCTTTGTTGCTGGAATTACCCACCCTTCTTTGAGGCAAATTCTCCAATATGGTTGCATCACCTCCCTTTCCCCAGGCAGTACATTTGACATATTTCTTATCACACAGGAAAGATACATGTTTGTTTAAAAAGTCAGGTTCTTTAACTTCTATAACTCTTACAACTTCCGAGAGAACCCCAGGCTCTTTGCTGAGCTGAAGAACCAAATTAGGCTTAATATGATCTAATGTAAAGGTCTAAATTATGCCTTGAGTATACTTTCTGGGAGATAAAAGGACCAATATGCTTATAAAGTTCTATTACTCTTTAAAAAAGACTTTTAAAATGTTGGAAGTACCTCCTGGCTAGGGAAAGGATTAGATGCCCTGCTTTCAGTTCATTACTTCTAATATAAACATCCGGTTTCCCCTGTGCTCAGCATCAGCTGACCATCTTTATACAAAGTGAACACATGCATGGCCTTGGGCCTCTGTCACTGAAGTCAGTTTAATGACTAGGGCAAAGTGAGATGTTTTATCTGATTAAAGGCTCTTCTCTTCAAAGCTATACCTTCTTCCATTTGGGAAATGACAATGTTTATGGTTCCTGCCCAGTTGGTAGATGGATGGCACAGGTAGTAAGCAAATCTCTGAGTCTTAAAATACCAGTTCTATTTTTTTTTTTTTTAAAGGAGGAGGCCCAAGTGGTCCATACCATATGCTGGGCAAATCGCTCTTGAGTCGTCCAAACAATGTGAGCCCTGTGGGGTATAAATCCTAACTGGGTGCTGCCTATCTGACACAGGCACCAGATGCGTGCAAGAAAATAAGTGCAAAGGCACACTGCTTGCCTTTTAAACATATTTCTAATTTCTAAAACTAACTTGTTCATTACAGAAATTGGGAAACTACAGAAAAGCAAAACTAAGGAAAATCATCCCATGATCTTGCAATACAGAGATCAAAATATCAGCATGTCATGTTCTAATTAATCTCCAAGTATTTAAATAAGCCCTTTTAAAAAAATTTGCAACTGTGTAGATTTTGTGGCTTTGTCAATATATTGTGAACATATATCTAAATCAATGAAAATAGATCTATATAGTCATTGATGATTTTATCTATCATATGGATATGCCATTTTTCATAATTAACCAATGTATAATTATTAGAATTTAAGTTATCAATATTTTTTAATTTTATTAAAAAGGGTTGAGATGAAAAGAATATCCCCATGCAGAAATCATTTCTGAATATTTTCTCAGGATAAATTCATGCAGGTGAGATTGTAGTACCAAAGGGAATACACATTTCAGATCTTGACATTTATTATTAAATCACCATTCACAGTTGGTACTAGGAATGTATCTTGGTGTCTTTCTTTTCTATTTTTTTTTTTTTTTTGCTTTTTTATATTCTGATATGCACTATGTGTAATTTTGCTATATTTTAAAATATATATCTATAAACTTAGTACACAAAATATTGTTGTCAAATACATAACCCATAATGTGCTATCATGGCAGCAGAGTGAATTTGCCAAGAACACTGAATCTACAACCAGGCAAACTGGCTGTACGTAGGGAAAAATGACTACATCTTATTTTTCTAATCCATGAAGATAAAGATATTTTGACTGTGGCAATTGCCCATCATAGCCTCTTGTATTGTTAACTTTCTTTTCAAGTTGTTTATTTTCTATTGGTAAAAGAACTTGCTGCACAGAAAGTTATGATCTCCAATTGTCATTCATGTATGTTTGCATTGCCATTTGACTCTACTTATAGTGATTTTTTTATGTACCAATTTTATATACATATATTTTTGTAACTCTACATTTCTTTTTGTAATTGTCCATATGCTGAGAAAAGCCTTTTCCATCCCAAAGTCAGATGGTCACCTTTACTTCTTCTAATTATTTTATAGTTTCTTCTTTATATGTCATACTAATAATTTACCTGGGTCTTATTTTTGCCATTAATATAGTAGAACCTCTGTGAATTGGCCACCCAAGGGACTGTAACAAAGTAGTCAACACACAAAGGTAGTCAACATATGGAACTAGGCCTATTGTACTGAAATGTACATGGGGTGCATGTTTGTCCTATGAAGATTAGAAAATTTAAGAGGTGATCAGTGTGAAGAGGTAGTCAAACGTGGAGGTTTTACTATATTTTTAAAATGCAAAAATGGCAATGTATTTTATATTTCATAAATTATTGATCAAGAAACGAAATACAGTTTCAATCATCTCTTTCTCTGGCAGCAACAGGAGAAACTAATGATAATGGAAACTAAGGATAATGAAAAGAGGCCAGACAGACTATGCCTTCCCTACCATACTAAGTTTTGAGTTCTTAATGAATTACCTCCTAGTCCACTCTTGCTTTAAAAAAGCTTCAGCTACAGAGATTAAAAGAGTATAATCCCTCAGCAAGAAAAGTTGTCCAGGCGGACGTGAACAGCCAAGAATCACAGTTTTCAGATCCCTTTCAGAACTCTGAGCAAACAGACTGATCTTCTTGAGACATAGATGGGGTGGAGAGAAAGAGGGCATTTGTGCACTAGGTTGATCTGCACGGGACACAGCATGAGGCAACATTGGTGAGGATGACCTGAGAACAGGACTTGAGCTGAATTTAGAAGAGTGGATGAATTTAATCAGGTGGAACAAAGAGAGAAGGAAATAAAGCAGGAAACCAGAGTGAGCAAAGGTGCAGAAAGGAAAAGAGAGCCTGGAAATGCCAGTCTGTCATTGTTCAGCAAGTTCACACTTCATTAAGTGTGAAGTGTGTTATTACTCATTTCTGAGCCTCAGTTTTCTCATTTATAAAATGGGGAACTATTAATATATGTAGTATTTTCCTTAAAAAAAAAGTTTAGCCTAGTACTACTTACTTGAAAAAGGGATTTCAGGGTGGCGCCTGTGGCTCAAAGGAGTAGGGCGCTGGCCCCATATGCTGGAGGTGGCGGGTTCAAACCCAGCCCCGACCAGAAACTACAAATAAAAGGGGGGGTGCGGGGGGGGTTCATTGTCTTAACTAATGGGACAGTCTGGGGATAGTCTTCAGCAGGGGCTTAATCTAGGAACTTAAGTGATGGCAACATGAGCTAGTGTGATCCATCTTCAGAGTCTCCGTCATTTCTACTTCTTTCATGGCCAGGCTCTCTACCTATATCCTATAGGGCTCAATTCCAGGTTTGGTCTGATTACATTTGGTCACATGTCTGCTTTTCTACAAGCCAATCACTGGACTGGGGTCAGAGTGAGGGAATATCCTGACGGGACAGGCCTGCATCATATATTCCCTCTCTCGAGTCATGAGTGGAGGCCAACCTCAAACAGGCCTGAATGTCAAGGACTAGTGTTTCTCCAAAGGAAATGTGGGGTACTTCCCCCCAGAGAGGAGGGAATTGATACTGGTTGGAATAAAACAACACTCCTTTAGACAAAGACTCTTAATATTTTATGATTTTGTAATTAATCCTCTGTAGTTGATGGATTAAGTATCATCCATCATCAATTTATATTCGACAAGATGAAGGTTCAGAAAGATTAAGTAACTTTCCTCAAGACCCTCCACCCAGTAAAATAGCATGGCCATAGGTCCTATTTGTTCTTTTGACTCCAAAGCCAAACTTCAGTGAACAGATATTTCAGTCAAGGCCACTTTCCATGATGCTTTCCATGGTAGCCATTCCTAGGCTCCAGCTTGGGCCAGGCAGCTGCCATTCTGATTTATGACTGGCCAGTGGGGCCACACCATGGCTATCTTTTCTTTGTCCCCTTCACTTCATTGTGAGGCCATCCTGGATGAGCCACCAGTTCAGAGTCTGCTGGGAGGGTCTGTAAGGATTAATGACCCTGAGAGACTGACCTGACAGGTGTGAAAGCGAAATTTCTAAACGTAAACTGCTTTCTGCTGCAGGCAATCATTAGGAAGTCAAAAAGAAAAAATATGACAAATTGACCATTTTTTGCCCATGCCACAAAGGTAATAAATCTGGTTTATCTTTCAGTTGGTATTGCCGAACGAAAATAAAACCAAGCATTTAAATGCCTTGTGTAATGGTTGTTCAGCCAGCAGCAGTTCAAATCTCTTCTCTTTCATAAAGACCCAATTTGTAAACGAGCCTAATACCTGTATAGATGGCAGTATCGTATTGCTGTCAAATTCATAACCCAAGAAATACTGTCATGGCAACATAGTGAAGTGGCCAAAAACACTGAATTTACAACCAGAGAGACTGCAGAACTATCACTGACCAGCTCTGTGATATCTCTGGGCCTCCGTTTTGCCTTCTCAAAAATGGAAATATGTAGAAATACCTTCCTCAGACAATTGGCTGTACATCCATTTCTATTTTTTTTTTGGAGACAGAGTCTCACTTTATCACCCTTGGTAGATAAAGTGCTATCGTAGCTCACAGCAACCTCTAACTCTTGGGCTCAAGTGATTCTCTTGCCTCAAACTCCCAAGTAGCTGGGATTACAGGCACCTGCCACAATGCCTGGCTATTTTTAGGAGATGGGTCTCGCTCTGGCTCAGGCTGGTCTCAGACCCATGAGTTAAGGCAGTCCACCCACCTCAGCCTCCCAGAGTACTAAGATTACAGGTGTGAGTCACCACGTCCAGCCTTATCTGTTTCTAATTTTTGCTCCATTGATACTTTTTATACACCTTGCACATGTCATACTTTGTTCTAGAGATGGGTGTAGAGTAAGCCAAATAGTTCAGTCTTTGCCTTCTTGAACTTGCAACTTATTAAGGATGCTATTAGAGCATAAGGATGGTGCTGTATGTATATCATTTAATGAATCCCCCAGATAAATCTAAAATTTATAATAGTGATGGGTGCCACAAATAAGAGATAAACGATGAGCATGTATAATTAAAAAATATGACCCAGTCATGAGATGAGTTGGAATTAGCCAGGAACAGAGGTAAATTAATTGTATCTTTCCTATATCCTTGTTCTTTGTAACATGACTATAGCTCTTCTCATCAGGCAATGAAATCTAGTTCTCTACTTCATTGGGTTGGTCTTGTAACTTGCTCTGACTCTCCTTTCCAGACAAAGAGAAATGATTATATAACCAAAAACCAAGAGAAATAACAGATAATAGTAATAAATCCAGAGTGCATTAGATGATGGGATTCTCAGACATGGGCTTTTTTTCAAAAAGATAATATTGAAAGTTTCAGCATGCAATAGGAAATTATAAAGTAGAATCAAATGAAAACTCTAAAACTGAATTCTACAGTAATTTAAATGAACAGTTAGCCACATATTACATGAAGTGGAAGAAAGGCTCAATGAGATAACCAGAATGATGCTTAGAGATATAGAAAAATGAAATGCAAACTTTACTAGAGAATGGAGAGAGAAAAGGCTTCCTACTCATTCTATGAGGCCAGAATAATTATAACATCAACACCTAAAAAGACTATTACAAAGAAGAAAAATTATAGGCCATTCTCTCCCGTGAACAAAAATATAAATATCCTTAGTAAGCCAGATCTACTATAACACTTCACAGCCAACTTCAGTCTGTTCTGGGAATTCATTGTTGTTTCAACATCTGAAAATCAATCAATGTAAGTCATATTCACAAAATGAATGCAGAAAAAATGAGGACCTCAATATATATAGAAAAATTTCCCCAATAAATTTCAATATCCATGACTTATGATTAAAAACTCTTAGTAATCTAGGAATAGAATTTAATTTCTGTCATCTATTAAAAGTACCTACATAAAACATATAAGATATATTGTCATCAATGGTGAAATGATAAAAGCTTTTCTTCAATAATGGGGAAAAGGATAGAAATGCCCATTAACACCACTTTATTCTATATTTTCCTGAAATATATGGTCAATGCAAAGAGGCAAGATAAATAACTAAAATTTAAATGAGTGAATGAAAATAAAAAGCTATTATTATTTCCAAGGAAAACAAATACATAATCCAAAAGAATCTATAAACTATTACAATACCTTTATCAAGATTGTTAGATTCAAAAACAATATGAAAGAAATACCTTGCTTTTCTATCAATAATTGAGAGCTAAAAAACGATTTAAAACTTAACCATCTATTATAGCATTAAAACATCTAATATCCAAGGGAACAAGACCAAATGAGTGATATGTGAGGCATCCACTCAGAGAGCCATAAAACATTTTTGGGAGGGGGAGGAGGCAAGATGGCCAACTGGAGCCAGCTTTCCACAGAGGCTCCTATCTACAAGGAGAACTAAAGGGCAGAAGTTTATCAAGTAAGCTGATGATTTGGAGCTGAGCCAAGAGAGAAGATTGAAGAGTGCACATCACCCCAGCTGCAGTGAGCTGCAACCTTAAGGAAACAAACAATATGTACAAAACCCATAGCAAAGTGGATAGGAGTCCCCTCCCCTCTGAGAACAGCTTTCTACAAACAAATGAGCAGAGTTCAGATCTCTTCTTTTTCTATTCCATGGAAGAAAGATGCTAAAAACTGGATCTCCTTCCCCAGAGAGGACCCACTAGTGTCCCATAGCACTCTCCTGCCAGGGATAAAACTGAACATATACTCCACCGGCAATTCTGAACTCTCAGCACTTCCCTCTGCTTCCACCCTAAGGTCTGGAAGCCTGCCCTTGCAGAGTCTAGACTCTTGGGCATTTTCTTGAAAGGTATAGACAAGGCATGGGCTGTTATAAGTCTGTGCTGAATCAGCAGCACAAGTGTAAAGTGGGGATTGTGGTGTGAGGGAGCCATACAGGAGAGGGAGAAACGGTGCCCTGTGGCACAGTGCAGCAACAGTGGCAGTGGCAGCAGCAGTGGCAGGATAATAGAGTTCACACCCATGGTGATTTTTTGGAGAAATAATTCTCATCTCTCTTAGTAACCAGAGGGAGCCAGGCCTCTATTCTCGTGGCAGCCATGGAAATGCAGGCACCATGAGAAAAGAGTATGCCTGAGGTGGTACCTGCCTGGGTGGTGTGTGGTGGGAATGGAGAGTAGAATACGCACACAGAGGTGGCATATTCCCAGGGCAGGGCTGAGTCAGAATTGCTGCTTTTGTGAGCCCAAGATGCACCTGGTCCCCAGTGGAGCAGAGCTGGGACAAAAGCAGGCATGTCAGTGACATCAGCTCAGGGAGGGGCAGGAACTCAGAGCCCTTTGTGAGCTCTAACTGAACCCGTCCCAACACAGAGTGCAGTGGAGACACAGATGCCAGCTCTGTGAGAATTGGTGCAGTGGCAGCAGCACAGGGTGGGATTGAGTCACAGTTTCTGTGAACTCAAACAGCGCCTGGCCTGCAGTGAAATACAGCTGGGACAGAAACGCAAATTCCAGGAGAATATAAATGGCAACAACATCAATCTGGGGAGGGCCTGGAACTGAGTGACACTCCCCAGCTTCCATTAAGCACCTGAGGTAGTCAGGCTTCAGCTCCCCTTGTTGGCTGATGGCAGAGTGTGGCAGCCTGGCCAAGGAGACATAGATCTCTATGTAACCCAAGCAGGTACAAACCCCTGGTACATCTGCTCATTGGAAGGAAGTGGACCACAGCCCTGCAGGATTAACAGTAACTGGTTGTAATAGAAGTGCAAGGTCGAGAAGGAGGCATCAACCTCCCCAGACTAACTCATTTCCTAGGAGGGCCCTTCTGACTCCATGGAGCACCAGAGTGAGCCACACTCAAGCTGCCAGCAGACTCCTGCTATCTAGTTGCTGGAGACCTTTTGAACTCTCCTTCTTGAGACTTGGTGGGGAACTCTCCTTTTTGAAACTTGCTGACTGGGACAATTGATTTGGAACTCTTGACCTGGGCCAATCACCCAAGGACCATCCAAGGTGGTACCCTAATTGTGTTGTTGTGGGAAGGTTTGATTTTCCTTTTCTAGTTGTTGCCCATGGAGGGGGGAGGTCTCTTAGTTGCTTATATTTCTCCACAACTGAGACTTCAACCCAGACTTACTGATTCATTAGGATTGGGGAGAGATCTGCTGAATACAAGACAGAGCCACTCAGCTCCACCACATCAATCAGATCCCCAGTGTCTCAGGCTGTAGTACTATGCAAGTCCTTTGCAAAGATGTAGGGGGAAAACTGCAGTCACCAGTCCCAGCTCTTGGGCAAAGGCTGGTTAGTCACTACTCCAGGAGCCCAGAATCCAATTTCACCTTACCTGCTCATCTAGCCAAATGGTGAAAAATAATCATGGGGTGGAATCAGCAGAAAAACTCAGGCAACACGAATAATCAGGGTAGATCAACTCCCTCAAGGAATGAAAGGCAGCCACACCAGAAGATCCCATTCATAAACAAATGGCTGAGGTGTCAGAAATCAAGTTTAGAATTTGGATGGCAAACAAGATTAACAGAATAGAACTAAAGTTGGAATTACAAATCCTAGGAATAATTCAAAAGTTGTCTCAAGAGTTTAATGACTTCAAAGACAAAATTGTCAAAGATTTTGACACATTGAGAAAAGAATTTGCAGCCCTGCAAGATATGAGAAATACAGTAGAATCCCTCAATAACAGAATGGAGCAGGCAGAAGAAAGATTTCTGACATCAAAAGCAAAGTTTTTGAATGCTCCCAAATGCTCAAAGAGGAAGAGAAGTGGAGAGCAAAAATGGATCATTCTCTCAGAGAGCAGTGGGATACTTCCAAAAAACTAATATTCACCTTATAGGAATTCCTGAAGGTGACATGGTTGCTCTGAAAGGCCCAGATGTTCTACTCCAAGAGATTAATCAAGGAGAACTTCCCAAACATGGCAAGAGATTCTGAAATTCAGGTAGCAGTTTCAGAACCCCAGTATGACTCAACCTAAATAAAGCATCTCCCAGACACATTATAATTAATTCAAATAAAGCATCTCCCAGACACATTATAATTAACTTTGCCAAAGTTGGAATATGAAGGAGAAAATTCTGCAAGCAGCCAGACGTAAGAAAACTATAACACACAAGGGGGAGATTATTAGAATGACTGCAGATCTCTCTGCTGAATCTTTTCAAGCTAGAAGAAGATGGTCATAGACCGTTAACCTCCTAAAACAAAATAACTTTTAACCCAGGATCCTGTATCCAGCTAAACTGAGTTTCATTTATGATGGAGAAATTAATTACTTTAATGCCATTCACATGTTGAAGAAATTTGCCACAACTAAACCAGCTCTCCACAATGACAAGCACAATGCTCTACCACCAAAGTAAACTCACTCAGAAACTTTTGATGAAATTCCAACTTCCGTAGTGGTGAAAGAATTAAAAATGTCCACTGGACTTTCAAAAAGCTTGATACCCAAAATACTACCAGGCTTATCAATACTCTCAATTAATGTGAATGGCTTAAATTGTCCTCTAAAGAGGCACAGGCTGGCTGACTGGATACAAAAACTCACTCCAGATATCTGCTGCATACAAGAATCTCATCTTACCTTAAAAGATAAATATACACTCAGGGGGAAGGGATGGTCATATATAATTAAGGCAAATGGAAATCAGAAGAAAGCACGTGTTGCAATTTTATTCACAGATACAATAGGCTTTACAACAACAAGTAAGGAAAGATAAGGATGGTCACTTCATATTTGTTAAGGGTAACACTCATCATGATGAGATTTCAATTATTAACATTTATGCACCCAACCAGAATGCACCTCAATTTATAAAAGAGACTCTAACAGACATGAGCAACTTGATTTCCTCCAGCACCATAATAGTTGGAGATTTTAACACTCCTTTGGCAGTGTTGGATAGATCTTCCAATAAGAAGCTAAGCAAAGAAATTTTAGACTTAAACTTAACCATTCAACAATTGGATTTAACAGACATCTACAGAACATTTCATC
>CAUYRH010153577.1:0-14924 GCA_963574655.1 Perodicticus potto | reverse complement strand
GCACCCTAGTAGGGGAAGGAGGTCCGGTTTTTAGAGGGTCTCCCCCGTGGGGTAGAGTGGGAAGACATCTGAACTCTGCTGGCTTGTTTGTATGGAGGTATGGCATATACTGCAAGTGGCTCTCAGGGGGGAGGGGACTCCCGTCCGCTTGGTGATGTGCTCTATACCTTTTATTTGTATCCTTGGGGTTGCAGGTCGCTCCAGCAGGGTTGATGTGCGTTCTTCGACCTTCTCTTTTGGCTCAGTTCCAAACCGTTGGCTTTCTTGCTAAATTTCTGTCCTTTAACTCTCCTTCTGGATGGGAGTGTCTGCAGAAAGCTGGCTACAGACCGCCATCTTGGATCCTCCCTAAAACTTAATCTTTTTACAAAACTCCTGCAAGATGTTCTTTTTTTTTTTTTTTTTGAGACAGAATCTCACTTTATTGCCCTTGTAGAGTGCTGTGGTGTCACAGCTCACAGCAACCTCCAAATCCTGGGCTTAGCCGATTCTTTTGCCTCAGCCTCCTGAGTAGCTGGGACTACAGGTGCCTGCCACAATGCCCAGGTATTTTTTTGTTGCAGTTTGGCTGGGGCCAGGTTCAAACCAGCCACCCTCAGCATATGGGGCCAGCGCCCTACCAACTGAGCCACAGGTGCCACCCAAGATGTTCTAATATTATCTCTACTATACAGTTAAAACAAACTCAGAGTGGCTCAGTAACTTGTCTGAGGCCACACAGCTCATCGCCAATGGAGCCTGTTTGTTAGGAATTAAGTCTGCTGGGCTCCAAGCCCCCTCCACTGCCTCTCTCTAAAATTGAACAATAGCTTCTCAATTCAACAAAAAGGTTGAAAATCTTCCCTAAAATAGGCAAGGAAAATTACAGCTGCTGTCCTGTGGGCAAAGCAGAGAATAAGCCTCAGTAAGTTTAACGGTCTGCATGAACAAAAGAAACAGATTTCCAGTGGCAAACAGTAAAACCAACACAAAGTATATGCTCACTTTAAAGTCATTTTCTGATTCCAATGAAGCTGTTTTCTCAGCAGGTCATGGCCTGGTGTCAAAGGTCACCTGATAGTGTGATTGTAACAATATTACAGGCCTCAGGGCCCTGTTTCATAAGAAATCTCTAACACTTTATAATTGTGTAGAACAATTCTCCAAAGCATTTAAAGATCACTGATTGATCATTACTATTTACAATAGCCCAAAGCAGGTTCATGCTTAACACTGTTTCTGTTTTCTTTCCTGTGATGATGACTTATGTCTTGAAAAATCAGGGAATCCTAAATGGACCCTAGGATTAAACATCATTCTCTGGTTATAAGTCAAGTAGGATTTTGTGTACTTGAAGATGCTCATTTAATAGCAAATCTAAGAAAATAATAAGCATGGATATAATCCATAAGTCTGCAGGATAGAATTAATACTCTTATCTTCTTTTCCACTTTGATGTTACACGGGATGGACGCTGTGAGTTCTTGTCCTCCTGCTATGCACAGCTGTCAGACACATAGTGTTACCAGTGTGTCACCTGAGCCCTCATGACAATCACATGTGGTAGATATTACTACCTCTACTTGACAGGCAGGGAAACAGAACCTGAAGTACCAAAAGTCTAGCAAATGACAGACCCAGGGTTCAAACCTAGTCCAAGGAGCACCACTTTTGTCCTACCCTTTTGGTACTATGTCTTTCTTGTTATTTTTTCTTTTAAATACTAATATCTGTCAAAAATTTTAAGAGCTAGGGTA
This sequence comes from Perodicticus potto, assembly GCA_963574655.1. Lineage (NCBI taxonomy): Eukaryota > Metazoa > Chordata > Mammalia > Primates > Lorisidae > Perodicticus > Perodicticus potto. The sequence goes on along the minus strand of CAUYRH010153577.1, from coordinate 13,188 downwards.
TGAGGAAACAAGGACAGTTACGATTCACAGAAAATTGCCAATTCTTATTTTAGTTTTTCTTCCAAATCTTTAATTAGAAAATCAAAACAGTTACATAGTCAGGTTGGCTGGTTTGAAATTCCCTGCTACCTCCCAGCCTGCACTGCTGGAGGTGAAACTGACAAAAGGTGACTATTTAACCACACCAGTCACCAGGCGACTGTGAGACACTGTAAATCAGAATTCACTTTAGTATCTATGCTATGGTTTAAGCAATAAATTTCAGGTTCTTTAATTTGATATGTTAAATAAGAAATGTATAATACTAGTAAAAAGTAAAATTGTGATTTTTTTGGTCATAAAAGTTCAGGATGGATATTTTTATCATCATAACAGACAAACATTTCTCATTTCTTTCCCTGGAGCATACCTGCATTATGACACAAATGTGCCAGGAGAATGCTAAACAGTTTTTTTCCTTTTAAAACAGAAATAGATATGGAAATGATGGGGAAAGGTTAGTGAGCAAATGCTGTCATCAAAACAAAGGGAGAGAAAGAATTAGAACCTAATCTGTTATTGTTGAGTATGTTTTTATCTGCATTGATAATAAACAGAAGCAGCAGCTTTTACTGTTAAAAGGTATCATTCCAAGATAGCCTTAGGATGTTATCTTCTTTGTAGATTACATCAAATTAGTGGCTTTAACACTCAATAGATCATAATAGAGTTAAATATGATAAAGAGCACATAACAGATTTTTAAGAAATAACATTAACTGACATTCATATATGACCTTTTTTCTTTTTCTTTTTCTTTCTTCTGAGACACAGTCTCACTATGTTGCCCAGGTTGGTCTCAAATTCCTGGCCTCAGGAATCCTCCTGCCTCAGCCTCCCAAGTATCAGGGACTATAGGTACATGCCACCATGTCCAGCTCACATGTACCATTTCTTAAAAACCAACTTTTAGAAACTATTAGGAAGCTCAGGGCACAACACATGAACAAAACATAGTGAATGAATAGACTGCCTCTGATTTTCAAAATATTCAGGTCTGTCCATCTACAATTCATATAAACAAATATTCACTGCCAATTCTTACCCCACTCACCACCCCCAACAACACTGTGCTGATGTGAGGTAAGGCGGGTTCAACAGCAGAAGAAAGGACAATATAACGAACAGAATTTACAATGTCAGGGAACTGATCTTAGAATAGTGAAGTGGAAAATCATGGATTTTTGAAGCCAACAAACTTAGGTTAAAATGATTTACTGCTTACTGACATGGGACCTTAAACAAATTACTTAACCGCTTTTAGCCTGACTTTCTGGATCTATAAAATAAGGAGAGTATTATGAGCCCCATGACATTATTGAAAGAATTAAATGAGATGGAAGCCACATCCACTAGTCCAGTCCCAGTGGAGAGCCACAGTTAAAGACACAGATGCTCTATAGGCAAAAATCATGGGAAAAGCAATTCCAGGTCTCTCAGCCTTGAAGAGAATCCAATTGATAAGCCATTGCCACGTGTCTCATCGCTGCTTGTTTCTTCTACCTGACTCACCTATATCTCCAATCTCTGGGGTGCATTTACCACTCCACCAAAAAACTTTTTTCACCCTTCCTTGCTTTTCTTTTCTCTCACACCCCACGCCCTGCCTGTCCATTCCATCTCTTTCTCAGTCTTTATTACAAAGGTGATGTAACGTCTTTTGGAAAGTCATTTCTTCACTACTCCAGGCTCTCAGATTCTATTTTTCTGTGGCCATTCTGTATCACAAATATACAGAAACCATTCTGAGAGAGAAAGACAAATAGTTTTTGTTTAGGGGGACAAAGGCTGGCAGAGAAGGGAGTTTTAAGTAAACTAGAAATGACAGAGTTTTCATTGTCCCTATGGGAAGGTGATATGGTAGAAAGTCTGCCAACATTCCATGTTGATCATTTTCACCCTGTGATACATGCAAAGAAAATAGTGCAGGATCTGGCACAAAGTAAAGTTTCTACATTTGTCAGTCCCTCTTCCATTCAGTATCTGTTCCAGGTATCTATTGCTCCCTGACAAACTATGCCAAAACAAAGTGGCTTAAATTATCTCTCACAATTTCTTGTTTGACTGAGCTCAGCTGGCCTGTTCTTACTTGGCGACTGTCCCATGTCTGCAGTCAGATGGGCAACTGGGGTAAGAGTCATCTGAAAGCTCTACTGCATAGTCCAGTGTCTCAGCTGGGATGGGTGGAAGAGCTGAAGACTAGCCAGAAAACTAACTCTCTCTCTCCTTGATCTTTGTATATGGCTGGTTTGGGCTTCCTTCCAGTATGGCAGTCTCATGGTGGTCAGACTTCTTGCCTTGTATCTAGCTTCCTCAGAACGAGCTCTCAAGAGACCTAGACAGAAGCTGCAAGGCTCCTTGTGAAGTAGTTTCAGAAGTCACACAAGCATCATTCTTGCAAGTTAAAAGCAGGCCATAGCATCAGCCCAGATTCAATGGGAAGAGACTACATCAGGGCATGGAAACTGGATGCACAGTTGATTGGGGGACATCTTTGGGGAAGACCTATCACATCGCCCCCTCAACTCACCCAAAATATTTTCTCCCCGTTTTGGAATTTAGAGATGTTTTGCTATACTTTATAGTTAATTTTGCTGAAGGATCAAGAGCCTGGGTCAGACTGACAGTTTCCTACTATAAGCCAAAACATTCAGTCCCTTTTCTCTTGGAAAAGTAGTGTGGCACTAAAATCAGACGGCCCGAGTTTGTTCATTCCACCTGTACTATATCTGAGCACAAGCTAGTTCCATAATCTCTCTGCTTCCTCAGCTACAAAACAGGACTGATAATGTTCACTGGGCTGTTGTAAAGAGGAAATGAGGTCATTTGTATAAAAACGTAGATAATGCCTACTACATAGTGTTGCTTAATAAATATTAGCATTACTGAATGTGGAGGCTTGATCTATTAATCAGGAGAATTTTGCCTGTAAGTACAACAAAACGGTCTGATCAGGAAATACCTTAACATCACCCAGGGATTCTACATAGTAAAGCATACAGTTAATACAATTTGTCATGTGAATATACTGAATAAACGGCAGGTTTCTAGCGAGCATGTTTATGGATAGAGGCTAGTGAAACTTGCATTTGTTGGCTCGGCGCCTGTAGCTCAAGTGGCTAAGGCACCAGCCACATATACCAGAGCTGGCGAATTTGAATCCAGCCCAGGCCTGCCAAACAATGACAACTACAACCAAAAAATAGCTGGGCATTGTGGTGGGTGCCTATAGTCCCAGCTGCTTGGGAGGCTGAGGCAAGAGAATCACTTAAGCCCAGGAATTGGAGGTTACTATGAGTTGTGATGCCACGGCACTCTACCCAGGGTGACAGCTTGAGGCTCTGTCTCAAAAAAAAAAGAAAAGAAATTTGCACTTGTTCAGATGTGCAGCATCTCTGAACAATTTTTTCTTCTGGAAAGATGCAAAATAGTACCTTACTCAGCCTGAAGTTTTTTCAATTGATTTTGTTGTACTGATAGGAATTGAACCAATGATAGATTTATTTGGGCAAACAAGTATAACCAAACTTTGTACACAAATAACAATAAAATCTGTTAAGTAAATTCTGGAGAGCCACGGCCAACTAAAAACGAGTGAGCTGTGTGGAGATTAACTTCTGAAATGGGTGGGAGGAGAAGGAAGATCCCAGCGTCACCATTCACAGAGGATGCCAAACCAAGCTTCACTGATGGTACAACACACCTTTAGAAATCAAACAATAGAAAGAGCAAATATTCCAAGGGCTTCCTAAGTTTGGGTTGGCGTATTGAGGTAAGAAGCAAGGTTTGAGTGAGGACCGTCAGTGGAATAAGAAATATGTCATCTTGGCCAGGTGCAGTGGCTCACACCTGTAATCCTAACATTCTGGGAGACCAAAGTGGGCAGATTGCTTGAGCTCAGGAGTTCCAGACCAACCTGAGCAAGAGCGAGATGCTGGCTCTACAAAAACATAGCTGGGCATCATGGCAGGTGCCTGTAGTCCAAGCTACTCAGGAGGCTGAGGCAAGAGAATCACTTGAGTACCAAAATTTGAGGTTGCTGTAAGCTATGATACCACGGCACTCTACTGAGGGTGACAAAGGGAGACTCTGTCTCAAAAAATAAGAAAGAAGTATGTCATCCTTTCGAGATGTTGTCCCTGAGAGGATGGTACAGATAGAGCAACAGAGTAGAGAGCCGTATCAGGGCTCTATATGGCAAACAGCAGAAACCAACTCTGGATAATTTGAACTAGGAGAAATTTTTCTGGAAGGATATGGGGCACAGAAAGATAGAAAAGAAGGATGGATTCCAGAAGGACATGCCCAGGTTCTCTGGAAGTTCCTAGTAGCAGGAATTACTACAGCAGCCCCCAAGTTACAAACATCCAACTTACGTGCAACTCATACTCACGAACAGAGGCTATTACAGGTACTAGTAAATGAATGTACCTGTTCCAAATTACATACAAATTCAACTTAAGAACAAACCTATAGAACCTATGTCGTTCATAACCCCTGGGGACTGCCTATGAATGGTGTCGTCTGGACATTCTCACTAGAAAGGATAAACCATCTTTCACTTTCCCCTTTCACATCATTAAGTTCAAGGAGGAAAACAGCACTTAAGCCTAGTAGTTCGTCTGACCCTTGGCTAAAAAAGGGGGGAATACCATGATTCAAAATCTCATTTGGGAAAAAATACAATGGGAGAGAGGTAATTCCTGTAAATGGGTGCTTCTACCCAGAAAAAAATAAAAGGGTAGTAGACTGCCAAAACAACATGCATCTAAGACACAAATCAGTATTAACATGCGAAAACACCACCACCAGGGGTGAAATGAAGCGTCTGCCCCAGTAGGCAAATGATCAGGCACGTGGATTACAGTGCGCTGCTGTATTGCCAGATAAACCAGGAGTGGCTTGTTTTGCTCCAAGTAGCTAAGAGGCGGTTAAGATAGAGGGCTAATTATGGTCTGAGACAACCCTTGGGAATAATAGATTTATTATTATCTTGTACCCCATTTGATCCTCCAAACTCCTATATCCAGATGATGTTGCAAACACAGAATCACGCTTTTGCAAAGACCTGAGTACTTAGGGCTACTGGAAAATCAAATGTTAATCTGACTTAATTGATTCTGTTTGCTTTCTTGTTAGCCTCAGTAATGCCCGGAGTTTGAGTAAGGAACTGGAGAAGGAAGGTGATGATTTGGGTGCCCTAGAGATCAGTGCTGAGCCAGGTGAAGTGCAAGAGTTTAGGGCAAATGAAGGCTCAGAGCCCCCGGAGCAGAGAACAATTTAAGCTGACCTTGGACCCAGGAAGGGGAGGAAGACTTTCTTCTCCTCTCAACTAAGGACATGATTCCACACTCTCAGCCCCAGAACTGAAGCTCCTATTGTCTTTCAGCCATATCTGGGGTTAAATAACCTTCTGTAGAAGAGGACTTGAGACACCATTTATAACTTTGTTTGGGGGAAAAACCCATCTTGGGTGGCTAAACACTGGCAGAAACTTTGGAGCCCAATTTTTTCATAGATTGGACCCTGCCCATAATCGTGCTATATGATTTTGTTGGTTGGATTTATTCTGAACAACCCGGCTTGGGGAGTTCCATGATGAAGCCAGGATTTGTCTCCCAGGCAGTAATTCAGTTAAGCCCTTAATGATGCCCAGTGGCTTTTATCATGTCTGATTCTGTGTCTTTATTTAGTCTGACTGATTTACTAACTGGCTGCAATCCTGTGCCTCTGCGGAGTACAGACAGACGAGGTCTAACCAGGGCTCATACACAAACCCAAGGACACTTTATACTCTCCTCAGGGGCAGTGCAAGTCGTGCGTAGCCTCTGAGGTATCCCTTTCAGAGGGCTGTCTGCAGGACAAGGACACTTAGTAACTAGAGGCAAGTGGGTAAAAGGAGTCAGATTACCCAGGTCGGGAAACTGCCACAAGGTAGATGCGAGATTGTGGGGGTAACCTCAGTGCTCTCTGCTGAGAATATTACATTTAAGTAAAACATCTTTCCCTTCTCCCCAGGCTGTCCTCTCACCCTGTCATACGTCCCTCTGGTTTTAGGAGACTCTAAAACCAGAAAAGAGGGAAGAAGAGCAAAAGGGAAAGCGCGTGAAAAGGGCAGCCTTCCAAAAATTGCAAAACTAACAGGAACAAAGCTAATCCTGCAATTTGCTAGTAACAGTTAAAGTTCAATCCTATAAGTTCTCTTGTTAAAAGGTACCTTACCCCACAGGAGGTCTGTTTTGCACAACTGCTGAAAAGGGCTGAAATAGACAGAAAAGAGATAGAAATCTTTCTCTTTCAAAATTGTTTTTAAAGGCTGAGCATGGTGGCTTATGACTGTAATCCTTATGGCTTATAACTGTTACTAGCAAATTGCACTTTGGGATTGAGACCTTGCTCAGGGATTTGAGACCAGCCTGAGCAAGAGCAAGACCCCATCTCTACTAAAACAGAAGAAAAAAAATTAGCTGGACCTGGTGACTGGCACCTGTAGTCCCAGCTACTCGGGAGGCTGAGGCAGGAGGATAGCTTGAGCCCAAGAGTTTAAGGTTGCTGTGAGCTATGATGATGATGCTGCACTCTACTCAGGGTGACAGCTAAGTGAGACTCTGTCTCGACAAACAAACAAAATTGTTTTTGAGAATCTGATTTTAAGGGATCCTGAGTAACCAGACAGAGAGGGAGCCCCAGGCTTCAGCTATATCATGAGGGGAGAGTTATATCTCCTGTGATAAATCCCATTAATCACGTGTCCAAAGAAAGGCAGGCGAGCCAACCCTTCCACTTTGACATCCAGCCTGGATTCAATTTTGTTATCTACCTGCCACTAAGAAGAATGTAAGGAACAGAGGTAGCAGTTTCTCCACTGTATACTGCCAATTTACAACCCCCTTAAAAATCACAGCAAGCCACTTGGCCCCAGGGGCTGGCTTATTCCTTCTCTTTGTGGGGATGCTGTCCTGCTATCTCCCTGCTCTCTATTCTCCCTCTCTTTCCTCTCCCTCTCTCCCCACTTCTAAGAAGATAAAATAAATTGTATGCTTTTATATCCTAATCTTCGGAGAAATCTTTCCCAAACCCATGTGCACAGGCCAGTCCTTGTCCAGTCCTCCTCTCCACGGAGAGTCCAGTGAGCCGAGGCCGGGCCTGAGGCTCCAGAGGGAAGCAGACCAGGACGGAGCTTTAAGCTGCACTGGACTCTGTGTGTACATGCACGTGAGCACTTGTGCATGATCAAACTAAGAAAGCCACCCCCATGACAATTTTACAATGTAAACAAACAAACAAAAAACTCTCTTCCAGTTAATTTGTCTCATCGCTGTCACTACTAACTTAGCAAAACTATAAAAAGTGAGAACGCAGCCTGATGGCCTGTTGATCTTAAATCATCTATATGACTCCTCATGAGGTTAAAAACTGTCAGAAAACCGAGGTGGCTCTTGGAAATTAAGCCCCAGATTACTCCAGTTTTGCAGATTGAGAAGTTTAAAATATCCAATTTGTGACACGAATCTTTATGTACCTCACTTTTCCTTGTTGGCAAACACTGCAGATTTGGAAAATAAAGTCCAAATGAGCTCTTTTCAGCAGCTGGCATCCAGGCCCCCAGTGTGCAGCAGCATCAGTCTCATCTGTGAAATGAGAGGATGGATTCCTCTCTGCGTGCCACTCGAGCTCTGAACTCTGTGAAACTTAACACTGCTGGGAAGCACGGCGGTTTCCCGAATGCCAGCCTCCAGGCTGAGAGAGCAAATGTAGCATGGGGTCACCATCTGGTATTATGGTGGCTTCGTTGAGGTTGTATGTTGTTTAATGACTAATTGACTACTAACTGTGAACTTCTCCGGCGTCATTTATTCTAGTCAACTGAACACAGAAGCTAAAGTTCACAACTAAGAGCTGGGCCCTTCATTTACCATCTGGAAATGAATAGCTTGATGTTACTCTGGGAAAAATTGAAGACATAGAACTAAAATATCAATAGGTAGCAATAAACTAAGTTTTGAAAAAACTTACACCCCTGTGACTCCATTAAGGCCAAATAATAAAACTTACTGAATGCCATGGTAGGGAATTCTGATGCAACCTATTTCATTCTGCTTCTTTTAATAACTTGAGGTATGAAAGTACGTGTGTGTGTTTTTTAATTTTGTGGAAAAACAAAACACTTTGATGTTCTATTTTTTTATTTTATCTTATCTTATTTTATTTTGAGACAGAGGCTCAAGCTGTCACCCTGGGTAGAGTGCCATAGTGTCAAAGCTCACAGCAACCTCTAACTCAGGCTCAAGTGATCCTCTTGCCTTAGTTTTTCTATTTTTAGTAGAGATGGAGGGGAGTCTCACTTTTGCTCAGGCTGGTCTCGAACTGGTGAACTCAAGCAACCCACCTGCCTTGGCCTCCCAGAGTGCTAGGATTACAGGCTTGAGCCACGGCACCCAGCTTGATTTTCTATTTTAAATTGCTGGAACTTAAGTTTTATTTCAGCTGAATATATTTAGCATAGACGGTTGTAGTTTTGTATTTATGCTAAACAGTGATAAGCTACCTTGTGTTGGGTTTGTTGGCAGGAAGCCTATGATTAATATTTGTTTTATTTTCCAAAATTTTGCAGAAATTTTTTTTTTAAATTGTCAAGGGTGGCTCGGCACTTGTAGCTCAAGTGGCTAGGGCGCCAGCCACATACACCAGAGGTGACGGGTTTGAATCCAGCCAGGGCCTGCCGAACAACAAAGCCAACCGAAAAACGGCTGGGCAATGTGGTGGGTGCCTATAGTCCCAGCTGCTTGGGAGGCTGAGGCAAGAGAATTGCTTAAACTCAGGAGATAGAGGTTGCTGTGAGCTGTGATGCCACAGCACTCTACCCAGGGTGACAGCTTGAGGCTCTGTCTCAAAAAAAAAATTTTTTTTTCAAGGGTAAGTACTGCTTTGAGGAAGTTTTCTCACCTACTGTTCACTAATGTGGATCAATTCTGGGGAGGAAGGGCAGTGCTGTCTGGGTGCAGCCCCAGCTGGGCGGGTGTGAAGGCAGAGCCAGAGGAAAGCAAGGGGAATTTACTGGCATTTACTGTGGGTAGAGTTCTGATACCTGAAACCACAGCTGACACTAATCCTCACTTCTATTCCCATTTCAGCCTCTAGCTATTTTCAGGGCAAAGAACTTGAGACTTTACATCAGAGGTTAAATTTAGTGATGGATGTGAAATAGGCAGTTAATGGAAACTCTGTTCTCGCTCCAAACACATCATCAGGTCTGGGTAAAAGGCACTTACCTCATCTGCAAAAGGAACATAAAGAAATGACAGGAAAAAGGGACCAGTTTGAAAGCTGAATGTGATCCTTGGCTGAATTCCACTTGGCCTGTGGGACAAGCTCTCAGATCTGATTTGATTTAGAGCTGGAATAGTGAAAATGTAATAAGGTATTACAATCATTTAATGGTGATATTCTATTATCGGATGAAGACAAGATACTTTATGGCTTCCTAAGAGTAGACAAAGCATTTTAAAAAAGAAAATAGTCAGCATGACCCTTATTTCTCAGACTGTCCCCTACCAAAATAAAAACAAAGGGGGCTAGGGACAGTTAACAGGTTTTTAACTTAGTGCCCCCCAAGACTAATCTCTAAGATGCCAATATGTCCTGCTTCACCTGCTTAGGGAGTAAAGTTGTTTTTGGGTTTTTTTTTGAGACAGAGTGTCACTATGTCACCCTCAGTAGAGTGCCATGGCGTCACAGCTCACAGCAACCTCAAACTCTTGGGCTTAAGCGATTCTCTTGCCTCAGCCTCCCAGGTAGCTGGAACTACAGGTGCCCACAACACCCAGCTATTTTTTTGGATGCAGTTGTCATTGTTGCTTAGCAGGCACGGGCCAGGCTCGAACCTGCCAGCCTCGGTGTATGTGGCCAGCGCCTGAGCTACGGGCGCCGAGCTGGGAGTAAAGTTATTACTCAAATCAATCTCCAACTCACCTGTCCTTTGAATGAGCGTCTTCCATCCTTAATTCTGCCATAATAAATTCAAGAACTCATAGATTGTCTTACTTGCTTTCTTTCGGCTGGAGACACAGCTCAGATTCACCCTCTAGAAGCTGGAGTACAACTACTACTAGTGTGGTGGTAGTTGGTTTTTCCGTGCAAAAATCGTCTTTCGCTCCCAGAGAACTTGTCTTTGGTGACTCTCTGTTAACACACACAATCACACATCCATTTTCCACACTGACCCCAGACCTTTCCCTGTGCTCAAAGTGTCTTTCCCTGAGAGAATTTCGGATGTGCTGTGGGTTTAGATGTGCAAACCTTTCCTCTCTTCCCCTGCCTACTCCTCTTCATTAAAATAAGCTCTCCTGTGGGTGCCCCTTAGTGAGATCACCTTGACCTATCTGAGATGTTTTATGTTGGATGACTTAAAAAAGAAAAGGAGCTAGGGTCTGTGTGTGTGCCTTTCAGAGCCTCCTAGGACCTGATGCAAATTTGCCTCTTCACTACAAACTTTAAGGTTCACCTACCAAAATGTTCTATTATACCCTTCCTCTAATAGTGGTTCTCAATTGTGTTAAAGGGCCACGGCATTAGGAAGGTTGAGAACCACTGCTCTAGAACAAAGGATGCCTGTTTGCGTTTATCTGCATTACTCGGAGAGGTCATAGAAATGATTCTGCCCAGATAACAACCTGCCCCAGGATGAGTTTTTGTCTCCACTGTATGGACCCTGATATATGCTTCCCAGTGAAAGGTTTACGGACAATTGAGAAGGTTGACCGGCTCCTTTTGAAAATTCTTTCTCAGAGGGGTCCCAGCTACTCAGGAAGCTGAGGTGGGAGGATTGCTTGAGTCCAGGAGTTTGAAGTTATACAGTGAGCTATGATCACTCCACTGCACTCCCTGTCATTAAAAATAATTTAATGCGGGTGGTGCCTGTGGCTCAAAGGAGTAGGGTGCTGGCCCCATATGTCGGAGGTGGCAGGTTCAAACCTAGCCCTGGCCAAAAACTGGAAAAAAAAAATTTAATGCACAAGGTGGCTCACACCTGTAATCCTAGCACGCTGGGAGGCCAAGGCAGGTGGATTGCTTGAGTTCATCAGTTTGAGACCAGCCTGAGCAAAAGTGAGACCCTGTCTCTACTAAAAATAGAAAAACTGAGGCAAGAGGATCACTTGAGCCTGAGTTGGAGGTTGCTGTGAGCTATGACACCACAGCACTCTACCCAGGGCGACAGCTTGAGGCTCTGTCTCAAAAAAAGAAATAATAATAACAATTTAATTAATTAAAAACTGAAACACTAATCACCTTGTAGCTGTCTCCTCACCTCTACACAAGAGCTCCTCATAGGTTAGTGTATGCCTTATGATACGTCATTTCTTCATCTGTAAAATGGGTAAAATAAGTTTAAAGTGCTTAGAATTCGGCCTGGCACACATGAGCTCTTAGCAGCCATCATTATAATAACAATTTAAGACAATGCTAATTCCGTTACTACGTCCCCAGCATCTGGTAGGATACCCAGCAGAGGCAGAGCCTCAAAAACAGTTTGTTGTATAGACGACACAACAGAAAACCGCCAGGAGACAAGCCTTGCTGGATGGAGGAGACACATTTCAGGAGGCAGCCAGAAGCCAAGAGATGTGGTGAGCACCTGTATTTCCCAGCCCCAGGCCTCCTCATGCTCCGCTTATCGGCCTAGCATTTCCTCTTCACCGCGGCCTTCAGTCTGCCCAGGAGGGTTGAGGGAAGGACGGGGCTCCTGATCCTGGATACGGTGTCTCTGTTGACATTTCCACTATTTTAAAATGTTGAAGTTTTATGAAAAGTCGTTCATCAACCAGCTTATTCCCCCTCCATGCCATGCTTCCTCCCTGTCCCCCCCCCCCACCAGGGGATGAGGATTGCAGGAGCACGGTAATCAGACTCACCTCAGGAACACAAGAAGGCTGGCGACAGAGCAGTAGCCATTCAGTATAGTCCACAAGCTTTTCATTGACATCTAACATGGCTTATCAAGACAACAAATGTATCTGCTCACTTCCACTTCTGTGTATAAGCAAAGACAAAACACTAGTTAAAACAGAGGAAACCAGTATTTCTATGTGTAGGAACTAATTTACAGTTTGGCACTCGCAGCTCAGTGGTTAAGGTGCCAGCCACATACACTGGGGCTGGCAGATTCGAAACCATCCCGGGCCTGCTAAACAACAATGACAACTTCAACAACAACAACAACAAAAATAGCTGGGCATTGTGGGGGGCACCTGTAGTCCTAGCTACTAGGAGGTTGAGGCAAGAGAACCGCTTTGGCCCAAATTCTTGAGGTTGCTGTGAGCTGTGATAACACAGCACTCTACTGAGGGTAACATAGTGAGACTCTGTCTCAAAAAAACAAACAAACAAAAAAACCTACTTTACTTCCCCTTCCCCCGTTGTTGAGATTCTCAGCAAATATTGCTTTTATTCTCAGTAAAGGCAATAACACACCACATATATTGTCTCTACTTTAACTACTGTAGTTTTATTTCCCCTTTTGCAAGAATTAACAAATAGCCTCCCCCCTCCAAAAAAAAAGCAATTCTTGCCCATGCTTTGTGTGGCACTGTAGACTGGCCTGCAGGCAGACATGCACGGTGTGGGGTGGCCTGGTCCCAAGCCTTTGCTTCCAAGAGGCATTCTCTGCTAACAGGGTGTGACAAAGTCGTTTGGAGACTTATTCTGGTCACACGGGGAGGGGCACAGTTGCAGCAGTGGCAGAAACCACGAAACTTGGAGAGTGGAGTAAAACTGAAACCGCAAGGCGGCAGATGTTACATGGGAAAGCAGAGCAGGAAGAGTAAGAAGTAGGAGCAGAGAGAGTCAGAGACAAAGACAAATGAGACTGGAGAATTCACCAGGAGAAATGACTTCCACTGGGGCTATTATTAGTCCAGCAGAGTATTTGTTGTTTCCCTAAATGGTATGGGAAAAGAAATATCTTTCCCTCCCATTTTAGGTCCATAGCTGAAGCCCTGATAGCAAAAGATAGAATCACAACAGAAAACTATACAGATTTATTTAATATGAGGTTTTTTTTGAGACAGAGTCTCAAGCTGTCACCCTGGGTAGAGTACTGTGGCATCACGGCTCACAGCAACCTCCAACTCCTGGGCTCAAGCGATTCTCC
>CAUYRH010153575.1:0-17579 GCA_963574655.1 Perodicticus potto | reverse complement strand
GTATGCCTGTACCGCAATTGCGTATTTGTTTATGATAGTTATGTCATTGTTCCTCTTTGTTGTTTATGATTTTTTTTGCCTTGACTTTAAAACCAGATAAAATTTAAAGGCTAATTTCTTTAATAGTTTCATGACAGTATGCAATTTACTTAACCTTTCTAATCATGTATTTCTTATCTTTACAATGATTATCACAATCATTGGATAATCAAAGGAATGGAAGGAATAAAAAGCACCAGAGCTTCTGGCAGAGAGAAAGGCCCAAGTAGGAAGTCTCCACACAGATCTATTCTCTTGGGGTATGAGGTCTTGAGAATTACACTTGGCCAGGGCCAGGTAGATGGAAAATACCTTTTCAATGTTAGTGATCTTATTGACAAATGAATGAATTGTTGGGGGGCGGGAGAATATGGAGGATGTCCACTTCAGAAGAGGCCCAGCCCCACTTACATGAAATTGCCTAGGCCTAGGAAATGGGGGTGTCCCTGTCCAATCTTGTCTAGGGGAACGCTGGGTCAACTCTCCCTCTCTAACTCCTGTTAGGGACAAAGGGGACCAACCCGGTCTCTTAACTGCTTCCTGCTGAATTGGGACATGATAAAAGGGAGTAGTTAGGGATTCTTCAGAGGAGGGTGATCCTGTGATCCTCTGTGGTCTATTGTGGGTCATGATAGAATAAGGTCATGGACTGTGGTCATTTTTATTGTTTGTGGCCTGATGACATAATCCCTGGAAGACACACATCTGTTTAGTTTTCTAAAAGCCAGGGTAAAAGAGTGAGAGGAGAGGGTAAATTACAGTGTCATTGGTCAGGTTGGAAATAACAAAGTCAGTGATTTCAAAAGAAAACTACATTAAACATTTTCCTCGCTGGTTTTCTAAATGAGAACTTTAAATTTTCTTTAGGCTCACAAGTGTAGGTAGACTGTGGTTGATTATCTTCATGGTCTTCTTCTGTGGTAAGTAGTGGGTCCCAGGATTTTCCTCGTGAATGATGTATCCAGAAATCTATTCCTATAACTTTAACAGCTATAGGAGAAGACAGAATTACAGGGAAAGGACCTCCCAACTTGGGGTCAGGGAAGGTGAATTGGAGAGATCTTTGATCATAACCAGATCTCCAGGAGAGAAAAGTTCTTTGAGTGTTAAGAATTTGTTGAAATTTAGCCAAAGAGATAATATATTTTACTAATTCTTTAGTTTCTTGATTTAATAATAAATCATTAGTTGAGAAGAGCCTTCCAGATAACTCAAATGAGCTACAACTGAGTAACCCATGTAAACTGGGTGTTGCAGTCAGAGCAAAAAGGAATTGGGAATTCTTATAAAGAAGAAAGCAAAAAAAGACATCTTTTAAGTCTAGGATCTTAAAACAGGCAGCTTTTTCAGGGGTTTGAGATATAATTTGTATATTGGGAACTATGGGATGGAGAGGAAAGACTGCTTCATTTATAATGTGGAGGTCTTGGACTAGTCTCCAAATCCCATTTGGCTTTGACACTCCTAAAACAGGAGTGTTACACGGACTGTTGCAAAATATTAATCATTTCTGTTTCTCAGTCTTAGCTTCTGCTTTTAGAGAATATTGTTTTGCTTGGTATAGATGATGGGCTCTGTAAACTTAATTTGGACTTGTTGAGAGCATATTTTATTCTTCCCAACTGTCCCTCAGTAGTCCATACTTCTGGGTTAATTTCTGTCTCTGATAAGGGAAGGCATAGTATAGGCTCTTATCATATATATATGTGTATATGTATACATATATATATATATATATATGTATATATAGTTATTCCGACTTTATTTACTATCTCCATCCCCAAAAGGGGAACAGGACTTTTAGGCATGAATAGGAAGGAGTGAGAGAAGAGCCAGTCACCCCAATTGTGGCTCAAAGCGGGGGGAGAATTTGGTAACCAGGGTCCTGTATAGTTACAGATTCGGGTGATAGCAGACCAGGATTGGCGAGGAGTACAGCAAAGATGACTGTAGTGATCAGGAGAAATTCTATCTTCTGACCCTCCGCTATAAGGCAGACTCTTGAGGGATGATGGAGCCATGAAAACCTGCCCCAGGCACCCTCAATCCAGTTTGGGGGCTAATGGGGTCACTGTCCTGGGAGGCCTTTGCCTTTGGGGACAGGCTGCCCTCCAATGTACCCTTGCACTCTGGATAGGAGGTCCATGGCTTGCCCAGCAGGTGGTGCTACCGGGGGCAATTTCTCCCAAAGTGGCCAGTCTGACCATATCGGAAACACTTGTTCTGAGCTCCTCCGGCTTCCCTCTGCCCTGACAGGGGCCTGCTTGCTGTAGTGTCATTACTAGTGCCATCATTCCGTTGTTCAATCCCTTCTTTCTTTTTTCCCCTCTTCCTCCTGATCTTGATTTTAAAAGACTGTTGTGGCTGTTTTAAGAAGCTTCTCCAGGTTCTGATCAGGCCCTAGAGCCAATTTCTGGAGTTTTCTTCTAATGTCTGAGGCCACATGAATGATACATTTATTTTTAAAAATAATTTGGCCCTCTAAGGCTAAGGGTGTCAACTGAGTGTGTTTTCTCATTGCCTCCTTAAGCCGCTCAAGAAAGGCTGAATGACTTTTCATTTTGCTCTTGGTAAATGGTAGACAACTTAGAATAATTCATAGGCTTTTCCCTGGATAGACATAAACTGTCCAGGATATATGTTAGAAAATGAAATGTTTACCCCACCTACCACCTTGTTTCTCAGGCTCCCATTCAGAAACCTCAAAGGGAACCGCTTGTCTTCCCATGGGGTATTGGTCTCTTTCTTCAGAGGACATTCTGGTATCAGTTTTGGATGTGAACCACAAACCTATCCTCGTCTAAGACTTCCTAACTTATCTGGGTCATCATAAAACTTTCTTAAGTCAATCTTGTTTTATTTTAAATCAGCCAGAGAAAAATGGATTGAATATTCGCATATTTTCCCTTTCACTACCTGCAATCTCGACCATGGGTCACCAAGAAGAATACAATTGCTTTGTGGGGGTCCGAATGAGACCAAAAGAAACTCCAGGGAACAGACTCCTTGGGTTTCTCTAAAGTCATTGAGGAAGGTGTGGGAGAAAGTCAATGACAGGTTTGAATTAGGTGGTGACAGCATCTTTCTCAGGAATCCCAGGCCATTTGGGGAAGTTACTACAGCCAGGAGAGCTGGTTCTATCTGACATGTTTTACACAGTTGTGGGTTGTGTCTGAGAAAAAAACTTGTACATAGGGCACTTCAGACCACTTCCCCTCGGATCCCCATGGGTCAGAGAATATGCTTTACTCATCTGTGGGAACAAACTTCCAGCACCTGAATCAATTTTACCATCTGGGTTCCTGGGTTATCAAAGTGTCCTCTGACCAACCCAGGAAGTCTTCTGGTCAAACTAAAGTAAGCATCCTTCTGATGATTAGGGAAGAATTGCTGAGGAGCACGGCCTCCCCAGCCCATGTGCTTGTATGAACTTAGCCATGATTACCAGTGTAGCTCTTTGTACCCACAGGCTCTCCACTGCTTATTGCTGGCTGACAGGACAGACCCCCAAATCAGGTATTGGGGAGCCTTGGTCCCATCTGATGAATGTTCTTCCCCTTTCTGCGCCTGCCATTGAGTATATACCTGTCAATCAAAATAGAGATGAGCCCTGCCCTGGAGAAAATGGTTGTGCTTTGCTCGCACATGTCATTTTTACAAGGTATTTCTAAATTCCCACTTACCAAGGAAAATAGGCTCTTTATCATGAGCAGGACTTAAATGCTATGTTTTCCACCCTCCTTTCTTCCTGAGTAGGTAGCAAGGCAACAATAATTAAACTTAGTAAAAAATCAGGGTTGGGAGACATTTAAAATTTTTTTGCATTAGAATTTATTACAACTTGCTAAAGTCTTAGAAAACCTGGAATGCCTTTAAACCTTTTATTTATACCAATAGACCAGAAAAAAAAATGCCCAGGGTAATTTCTTTTGGCTTTATTTTGAAGGATTTTCTTTCGATTTTCTGTTTTTTAAGAAGAGAATGAACTGACGTCTAGAGTTTAGGGCCATTCTTGCCTTAGAGAGTTGCCCTAGGCTTGCTCACACAGGCTCCTGGTAGCCCAAAGAAGCTATGTAGGGGAGTCATTTGCCTTTTGTTCGCCTTCTCCTCTTCTAACCTAAACACAGTTTAACTTCTTTACAATCATGTGGAAAAGCCAACTGAAGTTAATTTTGGAGGAAAGGGCAATGAAAAGGACCTTTCTAAAACATACTTACAACCTCTGAAAAATAACAGAAATATCCAATCAAACTTAACTAAGTACATAAAGTAATCCCTTTCTGACATTCAAACACAGCATACAAACTGCAAGGGGGGAGAGAGAGAAAGAAACAGGGGTCAGTAGAGATAAGCAGAAGAGGTTTGGGACCCAGGAAGACATGAGCAGATAGTAAGAGTTGAGAGAGCATGTTTTCAGAAGGCCCTTTAGCGTTGTGGAGTCTCAACCATTGCTGGGGTACCAGAACTTTTGGGTGCCACTTGTGTTAGCTCTTTGGCTCTCAATGAAGAGAAAAATAGTGGATACAGAATGGGGCTCAGAAGCCATCTAACATCCCCTTCAGCTCCTTTCTTTTGGAGCCCAGGGGAATTAGAAAGTTTGTTCTTCAACACCCTTTGGCCTATGACTTAGAGGTCAGCAGCTGCACTATGTGTTTTTAGAGAATGACGGGATTCTGAATTATTAGTCTCCACTATTATGATTATAGAAAAAAACAGGATAGAATTAAGCGGTCCCATTGCTTACCACAGATCTTCAATCCTGGGTCTTTCCCTAAAATACGTTGATGGATTTATTTTCTGCAGTAGGCCCTTTATCTTGGGGATTCAAAGAATGAACCATGGACCACAAATCAGTGGTAAAATGGGATTTATTCGCTAGAAAGGAATACAGAAGGAATAAAAAGCACCAGAGCTTCTGGCAGAGGGAAAGACCCAAGTGGGAAGTCTCCACGTGGATCATTTATCTCGGGGTATGAGGTCTTGAGAATTACACTTGGCCAGAACTTGGTAGATGGAAGACATCTTTTCAATGTTAATGAATTAATGTATTAACAAATGAATGAATGCAGTCCCTCCAGCTGGGGCAAAACATAGAGTGTTCACTTCACAAGAAGCCCAGCCTGGCTTGCATAAAAATGCCCAGTCCTAGAAAATAGGGGGGTCCTTATGCAGCCCTGAATGTGGGAACCCTGTATCAGTAGAATCTCTGTAAATTGGTTCTTACCCAAGGAACTATAACAAACTGTCAACATACACAGGTCATCAACATAAGGAACTAGGCCTACTGTAATGATATGTACACGTGATGCATGCCTGGGCTAATGAAAGAAAGTAATAAAATTAATAAAAACCCTCAGAGACCTAGACGTTCTCAGCAAAAGAAAACTCATATCAAATCAAAACCTTGCTCTCTGAAAAGATCAAGAACATAGATCTTTGGCAATATTAACCAAGAGAAATAAGCAAAAAGATACAGCTGCGTGGAATACAGAGTAAAATGGGGAATTAATTATGGACCAAACAGAAATATATAAATAAGAAAGTAAATTATGAACATACTCCAACAGATATTTTTCTTGTAGCCCAAGAAAAATACATATTTTAAAATAGCAAATGTAACAAAAACTGTAATTAATAATTGCAGCAAGGGGCTTTGGGGTATACATAAGAATCAGGACTGGAGATTAAAAAATTTTTAAATATGTTTTAGAAAGTAAGTATGTTTTAGAAAGACTATAAACCATTCTTTTCTCCATCCATAGTGTTATATTTGAATGAAAATATACTGTAAATATGAGAGGTTTATTAAAGGAAAAGCAAACTACACCAACATTTTAATTGAAGAATGGATGCTCCTGGAAAAAAACACAGCTTAATTTAAAATGCACTTACTCTAATATCTGAAAATAGTTTTGCTCTCAAGCATTAACTGATTTTAAGCAACATAAAAGTTAATGGCTTTCTTAGCCACAGTTTTATTATTCTGGAAAATTTTCAAATGCCACAAAAGTATATTAGAGAAGTTTACATTTTCTTCCCATAATTCTCATTTATTTCTTTTCCCATGGAGTGCTCCTGTATCATATACAAGTCTAGGCATAGAGTCAGATCATTGTTACCAGAGTTAGTACATTAGACACTCATGTGATTAGATTAGATTATTTATGATAGTTTTGAATCAAATGTTGCTCAAGAAATTGGATATTGTTTGTTCAGGGGAAAATTACACATTTAGCTTGAGTAATCAAAAACAAGACCTTTTGAAACTGTCTGGTCAATTTCTTTATGTAACCGTTTTCTTTATAAGAACAACTTAATGACCTCATGGTAAACACTCATGGCTTTTTTTTTTTGGCTCTTTGCTTTTTAGAATTATTTTAGTTAAGTGAAAATACATTTTCTTAATTATCCAAACCATGATTCATGAATAAATTGAGTAAATCTAGGACACAGGAATAAGGACTAAAACCAAATATTGGCTGAAATTTGAAAAGATTAAGGACCAAAATAAAATAACTTAAAATTTTAAAAGATGTTGACACACCGAAGTAGAACGGAAAATATACAAAACATTTGACTAATACACTAAACTAGGAAGAATTTTGAGAAGTCACTCTAGAAATTCATAAGAGTTATAAACAAAGAACTTATTTTGTCTCATCCAAGTGTTACATATAGCTTCAATTACCATCACCAAGTGAATTCAGTAAAGCAATCAAACTGCTGGCTATAAGGAAACATCAGAGGTTTGCCTCTCGAGATATTTCCCAAAGCCTCTAATAAAAGATAGAACATTTTTAAGAACAATGGTAACAGTGAGATCAAAATCTGTTACTGCACTACAGAGGACGAGTGCTTGGCCGGCTATACAGTTATTTCATCATGTAGTTGTGCCACTATTTATACAATCTAAACATAAAACAAGTACTTGCAGGAGGTCCGCTAAAATTGCAAAATCATGCCTACGGGTCCACTGAGATTGGCAAATTTTCCTCAAGTCTTTGCCCCTTTCTTCAGTGTTCTGAAAATGAACAGAACATACATTGTCAAATTCCAAAAGCCTTTGTAGGGATCAATGGAAAAAAGAATAAACTTCCTCAATGCAACAGATACCCTTATAACAGGCAATGACTTTGAAAGCACAGGAAGAGCAGAGTATATAGCTTGGGGATATTTCTCTAAACATTTAGAAGCAACAACTTTCATTTCTGAAGAAAATCCACTGAACACAATATAAGCCTGGCCATGACAAAACTCCATATTGAGCCCTCACTTCTCAGTTTTCATAGTGGGAAATTTCACACCCAAAATTTCTGCATCAGCTTCATGATGCAGGAGCCCACAAATTCCTCTCTAAGGGTACGAGATTCATTGACAAACCTCGCCAGCACAGGGACATGCTCTTCCCCCACTATGTTCTCTACATCATCAGTGACAAAGGAAAGGAAATATGAGCCTCTCACTTCCCTGAGAGTTTCTTTCTAAACGAAAGTCTCACAGATCTCCAGCATCTGCTTCTGCTGTATCTTTAACACAGCAATGTCTTACCACTGTTATCTCAAAATGCTTTCTCCAGACTTCTTTACCAAAATTTATCCTGCACACTTGCAATGCTTCAAAGTTAAAAAGTGGGCAAAGGATATGAATAGACATTTTTCCCCAAAAAAAGACATACAAATGGCCAAAAAGCATGTGAAACAATATTTGACATCACTAAGCATCTGAGAAATGCAAATGAAAATTACTCTGAGACATGATCTTGGTGGAATTTCTTTATGCAGTATGTCCTTGGTCTCAGAGATTCAAAGAATGGACCCACAGACCACAGATCAGTGGTAAAATAGGATTTATTAGATAGAAAAGAATACAGAAGAAATAAAAAGCACTAGAGTTTCAGCAGAGGGAAAGACCCAAGTGGGAAGCATCCATGTGGGTCTTTTGTCTAGGGGTATAAGGTCTTGAGAATTATACTTGGCTAGGACTAGGTAGATGGAAGACACCTTTTCAACGTTAATGAGTATATTAAAAAGTGAATGCAGTCCTTCCAGTTTGGGGCAATATGGAGGACATCCACTTCAGAAGAGGCCCCACTTACATGAAATTGCCCAAGCCTAGGAAACCTCACATGAAATTGCCCAGGCCTAGGAAACTGGGGTCCCTGTTCAGCCCTGAATGGGGGAGCCCTGCCTCACTCTCACACTTGTCAGAAAGGCTACGCCTAAAAACGTTAAAAAATAACAGATTTTGTTGAAGATGAAGAGAAAATGGAACACTTATACCCTGCTAATGGGAATGTAAATTAATACAACCTCTATGTAAAATAGTATGGAGATCTCTCAATGAATTAAAAATAGAAGTACTATCCAAACCAAAATTCCCACTACTGGTTATCTATCCAAGGAAAAAGATATCATTATAGCAAAAAGATACCCACACATATATGTCTATAGCAGGGGTATTTGTAATAGCAAAGACATGTATTAAACCTAAGTGTCCATCAACAGATGATAAGATAATGAAAAAGTGGCATATGTATACAATGGAATAGTAGTATTCAGCCATATAAATAATGAAATCATGTCTTTTTCAGCAACATGGATGGAACTGGAGGCCATTATCTTAAGTGAATAACACAGAAAGCCAAATACATTTTCTCAGTTATAAAAGGGAGCTAAATAACGTATACACCTGTATATAGAGTGTGGAATGATAGGCACTGGAGGCTCAGAAGGGTAAGAGGGATGAGAAATTACTTAATGTGCACAAGGTACACTATTTAGACTTCACCACGACTCAATATAACAACTCAATATACCCATGTAAGAAAACTGCGCTTGTACCCTCTAAATTTAAACAAAGAATAATAAAATATGTAATTATTACTCAGAAGAGAAATTACATTGAAATGCCCCATGCCAGAGAGAGAGTCTAAGGTCATGAGAAAGGTTTCATTTTTATCAATGATTATTTTTTTGGATTCTGATTGCTCAGTGAAGACACTTCATTTGGAAAAAAGATGCACATGTATTTCCCACCAGACCACCAAATCCCTTTTGGTGTTCATGCCTCTCTGATGAACCCACCAGGAATTCCATGCATCCTCCCAAAAGAACTGTTTTCTTTGAAGCAGATAAGCTCAGGCTAATTTAAGAAAGCCACAGATGACATTAAGTCCTTCCTCCTTTTTCAAGAAAGTCTTCCCCATTATTAGTGAACCTGGTGACACTTCAGAGGCACCAATTCCTCCAATTTTCTGGGGGTTATATCCTATCTACAGTCACACTGAGTGATTCAAGGAGCCCTTGTCCTTCAGACATTCTCTGCCACAGTCAGCCTTCAGTTGGGGATACAACCTTTTTTATTAATGAGAGAAAAATTTAGAGAGATAACCCCCTTTCAAACATACTGATGATATTGCAAACATCTATCTAAACTGACACAATAAAATGTCCAAGCAGAAATAGACTTCAAGCCCAGAATTCCCTTGCCATCATCCCTTTTTGTCACCTGGTGGGCTCCTACTGGTCTTCCTTTGTTTTAAGCCCTTCCTTTGTTTTCTACTTTTGTAGAAAAATTTAATGTCCTCTCCCCCATCAGATGCTCCTTTCCTATCCCATGCAACAGTTCACTTACACATCTCCCCTATTAAACCTTTATTTCTACACCCTGAAGGCTTGGAGAATCTCAAAGCTTTTTGAATGAACAAATAAATATCAAATTAACAAGCTGGAAGCTCCATTAGATGCAGCTGCACAGGTGACAGGACTAAGCAAGCTCCCAGAGATTGTATTGTCCTTCATCTTAATACAGCATCCAGCAGTAAACCCACAAATGTCCCCTCTCTGAGAAATGTCCGAAGACTCATTATTTGGCATTCAGTTTTACAAAACATGACTATGAGTCGAGGGTTTCAAGAACTTTATTTCTTTACTGCATCCTTGGTTTTGTAGTAAACTATAGTTCAATCAAATCCCCTGCTGCCAATGCAATAAAATTTTGATTCTAAGTATATGACCTACAGTCCTTTGGGATGACTCTTTCTCACCAGGATGAGGAGCCTGAGAGCTTAGAAGGCCTCTTGGATCTGAGGCCCAGCTTGGATGAAGAAATGAGTTAGGGGAGAAAACTTTTTTGCCTTCCTTTCTTCTCTAAAGTTAAACATAGGCTGTCCACTCTATAGCCTGCAATACATATGAACACCCCCCACCCCAGGACTGGCTACTTCCCAATATCTATAACAGCTTATTTATTATATGGGGTTTTTAGCCTCCTATTATAATAGTAACTATCTTACTGATGGGCAAATTTGATTCAAGAACTACAATGAGGTACACAGTTCATATTGATTATAAGTTTGGTGATGTGACATGAACTGCTAATTCTTGCTATTTTAATGAATAATATAGCTTTCAAATTTGCTTTTTCTTCTCTAGTTACATTCTCGCTGCTTCTAGCCTAGAATGTGATAATAGTACTGTGTTGTCTCCATATATTTCTGCTTTTTTGTTTTTCTAATCCATCCTAAAGGACCACCTACAAATCCATATTGAAAGTCTTCCTAGAACTCAATTCTGGCAAGAATATGTTCCCACCCTTGTTTCCATACATTTATCTTAGCTTCAACCAAGCTGATCTCGTCATATGCCCTCTTCCCACCTTATCCATAATTCATATGACACTCAGTCCCACCACCCTGGTTCTGTCTCAGCTGGTAACATCCACTGCAGATCTGTCCATCGGTCTAAATCCTATTTATTTATCTCAATCAAGTTTCTACGCACTTGACTCAACCTGACTGGCCATGTTCAAACTGACGGTATAGGTTCCACGGTGGTGGTGACCAAGATAGGGTTGGAACATTATGAGAAGCTGCATCAGGGTCCAGAAAACCTTCCTGCAGGAAGCACATTAATAGGCTTATCAGCCATAGGTGTGAGAATATCCCCCTGTATGGTGGCTTCTTCTACTTTTCCTGTCCAGACAGCCCTAATGGCTGGGCTGTTCAGGAGAAAAGCTGCACTTCTTTGGTCATATGCTTCTAATTCACTGTAGTAGCCAAAGGAAAACAAACAAACTTACTTTCTGACATATCAGTTTTAAATTGTATATTGCATTCTCATCTCACAGTTATAATTCCCACTAAAGAGGAAAACACTTAGTGTCTAAAACAAATACAGAAGAGTAGTTACGTATCCAGACATCCTGACAAGAGTGGGTTTTACAAGGGGCAATGCAGCTACACATGCAGCAGTGCTGCCCGTGGGAACCTGCAAATGCCATCAATGTAATCAGATCTAGCCCAAAGTTGTTGGCAGAATTCTTTCTGCAGTAAGTCCGTGGTCTCAGAGATTCAAAGAATGAACCCATGGACCACAGATCAGTAATAAAATAGAATTTATTAGATAGAAAGGAATACAGAAGGAATAAAAAGCACCAGAGCTCTGGCGGAGGGAAAGACTCAAGTGGGAGGTCTCCACATGGCTCTTTTCTCTAAGGGTAGAAAGTCTTGAGAATTACACTTGGCTAGAGACTTGGTAGATGGAAGACAACTTTTCAGTGTTAATGAGTGTATTAACAAATAAATGCAGTCCCTTCAGCTCTGGGTGACCACTTCAGAAGCAACCCAGCTTACACGAGATTACCTAGGCCAAGGAAACTTACATAAAACTGCCCAGGCCTAGGAAACTAGGGTCCCTGTCCAGCCCTGTATGGGAGAACCCTGTATCAATTCTCCCTCTTCATGTAGAAAGTCTTTAACTGTTGTTAGAGACAAAAGGGCACCAACTCGATCTCTTAACTCAGTGGTTCTCAACCTTCCTAATGCCATGATGTATTTTCATTGTTACAAAGAGGTCATGACCCACAGGTTGAGAACTGCTGCCTTAATTGCTTCCTGCTGGATTGGGCAATGACAAAAGGGTGATGATAATAGGGGATTTTTTAGAGGAGGGTGGTCCAAGGGGTTCACAATAGAATCAGGTCTTAGACTGGGACCATTTTTATTAACTGTGGCCTGATGACATCATCTCTGGAAGACACAGATCTGATTAGCATATTGAACAGCAAGCATAGAAGAGTTACAGGAGGGGGTTAATTACAGTGTCATTGATTGGTGACAGGTTGGAAAGAACAAAGTCAATGATTTCAAAAGTAAATTACATTAACACTTCCCTTGCTGTTTTCTAAATGACAACCAAATTTTCTTTAGCCTCACAAGTATATGTAGACTGTGGTTGATTTTCTTCATGGTCCTCTTCTGTAGGAAGTGGTGTGTTCCAGGATTTTACTCATAAATGATACATTCAGGAATCTATTCCTTTAACTTTAACAGCTGTAGGAGAAGACAAGATTACTGGAAAAGGATCATCCCAACTTGGGGTCAGAGAACGTGAATTGGAGGGAGGAGGTTTGATCATAACCAGATCTCAAGGAGAGAAAAATTCTTTTAGTGTTGAACGTGAAAAGGTAGTTGGGAGGTTTTTAAGGATTTGTTGAAATTAGCCATACAGGTGACTTATATGTTCTACTAATTCTGCAGTTTCTTGATCTAATAATAAATGATTAGTTGACAGAGACCTTACATTTAATAACTCAAATGGGATCCAACCAAGTCTTTCAGGTAATTCTAAAAAGAACAGTGGAAAGTAATTTAGTCCAGGGAGATGAGTCTCCTGAGTTAGCTTTCATAACTGTCCTTTGATTTTATCATTCATTTTTTTCTACCTTCTGAGAGGATTGGGGCCTCTAAGAACAAGTGTAGATGATATTTTATACCTAGGGCTTTAGATATTCCCTATGTTACAGCTACTTTGAAGACAAACCCATTATAACTTTATAAACTCTGAGGGAGTCTGAACCTGGGAACAATTTCATATACTAAAACCTTTACATCTTCCTGAGCCTTTTTTGTCCTACAAGGGTATGCTTCAGCCCGATTAGTAAAGTATGTACAAATACCAGCTTATATTGTATACCATGCCTTAGGGAATGAATTAAATCCATTTGCTAACATTCACTTGGATATTTACCTTGTCTTTGTATACTTGGGGGAGATAAATGGTAGTTTGAGGGATTGTTTCTCTGACATATATCACAAATCGTTATTACCTGTTTTATGGTTTTAAATAAGGTTTTTTTCCATAAAGAGAGCTTTAGCCATTTGTTAAATGCTCTCAGTGCCAAAAAGAAAAGGCCAATGTAAACTTTTAAGTATTTTCCAATGACATGCAGCAGGTAATGGCAAAAGTCCACTTTTATTTTGTAGCCAGCCTGAAGGAAGTAGTGAATAGTCTCTGGAAAGAACTCATTCTTTTTCCTGTTCGGTATACTGAGGTGCATGATTCTCAAGTGATTCCTCCCAAATGAGGGATGACACAAGGGGAATTTTTCTCTTTGTGCTTCCATTTTCATCTCTTTATAGGCAAGTTGGTTACCTTCAGAAATATTATTTAAAGTTTTTTGGTATCTCTTACAATAGATAATTGCTACTTCTCATGGAGCATGAACAGGATGTAATAACCTGACTATTTCATGATGGTGTGTTATGTGGGAACCATAAAAAGTTAGGTATTATCTTTTCATACAAATGTCAGCATGGTCTAGTAAAATGAGGAAAGCATATTTTGAGTCAGTGTGTACATGATTTGTCTTTCCCAATTTTTAAACCATGGGTTAAATCTATTAGCTCAGGTAAGTGTGTGCTGGTTCCTGAAGGGAGAGATCCACTCTCAGTTCTGAGTTCCTTGTTACATGAAAGAACTTCTATCTGTGCACAGGACCATGTCAGGATTAGGTAGGGGAGTTTCTTGTAAGTCTTCTCTAGCTGCATAGGTCTGTGCTATAATTTTTTGGCAATAATGCCCTAGTTCCTCACTGGAATCAAGGAGAAAAGAGGCAGGATTCAAAGTGGTATAGTTATATAATTGTAGCACCGGCCCTTCTAGTTACAAGGCTTGATATTTAAGGAGTCAGTTGTCTGACCAGTCAAAGATTGCCTTTTGAATTGAAATGTCCAGTAAGGTCATGAGAAGTATAAATAATTAGGTCTGTTCCCAAAGTTGGCTTAGGTGTTGCTGGGGTTAAGGCGGCTACAACTGCTACGACTTGCAGGTAGAATGGCCATCCCTTGGCCATGGTATCAATTTCTTTACTAAGATAAACTACAGGTTGTAAAACTGGACTTAGTGTTGGGTCAAGACTCCTAGGGCAATTCAAGTCTGCTCTGTAACATATAGATTAAATTGTTGTCCAATAGGAAGACTTAAACAAGGGCCTATAAAAGAGCATTTTTTTTTAACATTGCAATGCCTTTTCTGCTTTGGGTTCCCATTGTAAAGCAACCAGGCACTCTTTTAGAGCATTTTTAATTAAAGAATAGAATGGTCTGGCTATTTCTCCACACCCAGAAATCCAGAGTCTGCAAAAATTTGTAATTTCTAAGAAGCCTCAAAGCTGTCTGAGAGTTTGAGGTATAGGGTGAGTCAATATTGGTTCTATTTTTCTTCGCCCAAGGCCATTCTCCCCTGTGGAAGTTAGAAATTGTGCACTTCAGGCACACATAACTGGCCTTTAGCCTTGAAAACTTTATATCCACAATTAGCCAGAAAGTTTAATAGAGATTGGGTAGCCTTTTGGCATTCCTCTGCATTTGGTGCTCCCCAAAGAATGTCATCTATATACTGAATAAGAGTCACTGTGGGATATGAGAAATTACTCAAGTCTTGGGCTAAGGCTTATACAAACAAGTGAGGGCTGTCCCTAAATCCCTGAGGTAGCACAGTCTATGTAAGCTGGGCTTTGGAGTCAGAGGGATGTAAGGGAAGGCGTAATATAGGTTCTTGTCCCATATTCATATAAATGGTTATTCCTACTTTAGTTAGGATGTCCTTTCCTAAAAGGGGAACAGAACTTTCAGGCATGATTAGGAAGGCATGAGAGAACAGCCAGTCTTCCTCAACACCACCTGTATAGTTACAGATTTGGGGATAGAAGACCAGGGTCAGAGAGGAGTACAAAAAAGAATAGTATCAAGGAGAAATTTTATCTCCTGCCCCTCCACAGGAGGCAGACCAAGGGCTCTTGAGAGGTGATAACATAAGTCTTGAGAAGTTTCATGAGAAACTTCCCTGGGCACCCTCAGTCCAGTTCAGGGGCTGATGGGGTTATTGTCCTGGGAGGCCTTTGCCTCTGGGGACAGGCTGCCCTCCTTGCATTCTGGACAGGGGTTCTGTGGCTTGCCCAGCAGGTGGTGCTGCCTGGGGCAATTTCTCCCAAAGTGGGCAGTCTGACCACATTGGAAACACTTGTTCTTAGCTCCTCTGGCTTCCCTCTGCCCCTGAGTGGTGCCTGCTTGCTGCAGTGTCATTACTAGAGCTGTCATCTTTTTTAATTCCATCTCTTTTTTCTCCTCTTCCTCCTGAACTTTACTATGAAAGACCACTGATCATTTTAAGAAGGTTCTCCAGGTTATGATCAGGACCTAGAGCAGCGGTTCTCAACCTGTGGGTCGTGACCCACAGGAAGTGTATTAAAGGGCTGGGGCGTTAGGAAGGTTGAGAACCACTGGCCTAGAGCCAATTTCTGGAGTTTTCATTTAAAGTCTGAGGCCACTTAGACATGATAAATTTATCTTGTAAAATAAATTCGCACTCTAAGGAGTCCGGTGTCAATTAAATGTGTTTTCTCTTTGCCTCCTTAAGCTGCTCAAGAAAGACCAAGGAACTTTTATTTTGCTCCTAATAGATAGTAGACAACTTAGACTCATACGTAGGCTTTTCCCTGGATCAATGTAAACCAGGATACATGTTAGAAAATGTTTATGCCTCCAGTCAACTTATTTCTCAGGATCACATTCTGGATTCTCAAAAGGAACTACGTGTCTTCCTGTGGGGTATCTGTCCCCTTTTTTTAGAGGCCATTCTGCTATCAGAATTGGTCACAAACCCCAAATCACCCCATTTCTTAGCCTCGTCTCAGACGTCATTCTTCTCATTCAAAGTTGAAGTTTGATCTAGCAACAGCGTTACATCTCTCCAAGAGAAGTCAAAGCTTTGTCCTAACCCTTGGAGAACATCTATGTGCTTATCTGGATCATCAGAAAATTTCCTAAATTAACATTGATTTCTTTTAAATCAGCCAGAGAAAATAGAGTAAATGCTCATGTATTTTCCCTTTTACCACACACAGTGTCGACCAGAAAACACAAGAGGATACGGTTGCTTTCTGGGGGTTGCAATGGGACCAGAAGTAACTCCTGGAACAGACTCCTTCTGGGGTTTTTCTAAAGACAAAGAGGAGGAAGGTGTGGGAGAAGTGAATAGCAGGTTTGAATTAGGTGGTGACGCCATGTTTGTCAGGAATCCCTGGCTGTTTGGGGAAGTTACTACAGCCAGGTGAGCTGGACTGGATCTATCTGACAGGTTTTACATAGTTAGGGATTATCTCTGAGAAAAAAGAAAGGTAGTAAATAGGGCACTTCAGACCACTTCCCCTCTTGTTTACAGAAAAGATCTAACTGAAAAATGGTATGGTAATTTAGAGTACCCTCTGGTGGCTGAGGCCAGAAGTTGATACTGGGTGCAGAAGAAAACCAGATGTTCTTTCCTCAGCATCTGGTAATCAAATGTCCCAGTGCTTCAGATTACAGTCCAGCAGGGTGTTCTCTTAGACAGAGAACATGTTACCCATCCGTGGGAAAGAACAAATGTCCAGCACTTTAATTAATCCTACCCTCTGTGTTCCTGGGTTGGTCAGAGGTGCCTTCCAGTAAACAAAAGGAAGGACCCTACCATTGAGTATATACCTGTCAATCATAACCACTGAGCCCTGCCCTGGAGAAAACGATTGGGTGGTGCTTGCATGTGTACCCTTTATGATTTTTATAAGCTTTCTCTAAATTCCCAGTTGCAAAGGAAAATAGAATTTTTATCATGAGCAGGTCTTAAATGCCATGTTTTCTGCCTTCCTTTCTTTCCCCCAAATTAGCAAGGCATCAATAATCAAACTCAGTACAAAAAAATCAGGGTTGAGAGACATTTTATAATTTTTATAATTTTCTTTTTTTTTAGTTTTTGGCAGGGGTTGGGTTTGAACCTGCCACCTCCAGCATATAGGGCCGGCGCCCTACTCCTTTGAGCCACAGGTGCCACCCCATTTTATAATTTTTGCATTAGAATTAGTTACAATTAGCAGAGGTCTTAGAGAAACCTAAAATGCTTTTGAACCTTCCCTCTTACACTAATAGACCAGAAAAAAATCAAATACGCTGAAGTCTTAGAAAAACACGACATCCCTTTGAACCTTTGTATTTACACCAATAGACCAGAAAAGACAATAGGGAACACAGGCTCATTTTCTTTGATGTCTTCATTTTTAAAGGTTTCTTTCTTTTTTTCCTCCCCCTTTTTTTTTTTTTAATTTTTATTAAATCATAATTATGTACATTGGTGCAATCATGGGGCACAATGTGCTGACTTTATATACAATCTGAAATATTTTCATTGAACTATTTAACATAGCCTTCATGGCCTTTTAATCACTAT
>CAUYRH010153574.1:0-25688 GCA_963574655.1 Perodicticus potto | reverse complement strand
CCTGTGGCTCAACAGGCTAAGGCGCCAGCCACATACACCTGAGCTGGCGGGTTCGAATCCAGCCCGGGCCCGCCAAACAACAATGACGGCTGCAACCAAAAAATGGCCGGGCGTTGTGGTGGGCACCTGTAGCACCAGCTACTTGAGAGGCAGAGGCAGGAGACTCGCTTGAGCCCAGGAATTGGAGGTTGCTGTGAGCTGTGATGCCACAGCACTCTATCCAGGGTGACAGCTTGAGGCTCTGTCTCAAAAAAAAACAAAAACAAAAAAAATAAATATATAAATAAAAAGAAGAAGATTGTTCTCGTTCCCTTGATTTATGAGACTGAATGTGTCTCCAGGAATCTGCTCTGGGTATTTGAAGAGAACGTTGCTCTTGCTATTTCCCACATCAACATGTAAATAACACCAACAGAACACACACAGACGCCCAACACCCTGGGACACAGGTTTTATCGTCCTATTGTTTTGTTTTGTTTTTTGAGACAGAGTCTTACTCTGTTGCCATGGCATTATCACAGCTCATGGCAACCTCAAATTCTTGGGCTGAAGCGATTCTCTTGCTTCAGCCTCCTGAGTAGCTGGGACTACAGGCGCCCACCACACCTAGCTAGTTTTTCTATTTTTTGTTTTTGAGATAGAGCCTCAAGCTGTTGCCCTGGGTAGAGTCCTGTAGCATCACAGCTCACAGCAACCTCCAGCTCCTGGGCTTAAGCGATTCTCTTGAGTCAGCCTCCCAAGTAGCAGGGACTACAGGTGCCCACCACAACACCCAGCTATTTTTTGGTTGTAGTTGACGTTGTCTGGCAGGCCCAGGCTGGATTCAAATCCCCCAGCTCTAGTGTATGTGGCTGGCGCCTTAGCCGCTTGAGCTACAGGCGCTGAGCCAGTTTTTCTATTTTTAGCAGAGATGAAGTCTCACTCTTACTCAGGCAGGTCTAGAACTCCCGACCTCAGGCAATCCACCTGTCTTGGCCTCCCAGAATGCTAGGATTACAGGTGTGAGCCACCAGACCTAGCCTATCATCCTGGGTTTTGAGACAGAACCCTGAGAAGTTAAATCACTGCTGAGGGGCATACAGCGGGAAGAGTGGGCACTTCAGGCAATCAATCAATCAGTCTCAAGCCCTCCTCCTCTCTCTCACCTGCACACACCCCCATGGACAGTTTACTGTTGTCTTTTCCTGTTACTAACTCTGAGGCACAATTATAATTAGCAAATGATCCATGCCACAAGCTGAAAAATACTTAATGCCCCCAGGGGAAAGGATGGGGCTTCAGTCACTGGTTTAGTTGTGGTATAACTAATAATCTACACATAATTTGTTCTGTAATAGGGCATAGCACTGATCGACTCAAACAAAACAGGACTTAAAAAACAATTTGTAAACCAAAATGTTCCCTATACCCAGCTCCTGATTTCAGCAGTGACAGTCCAGGCTCTGTATGCTTGTTTGACACCTGTACTCCTCTGGTTCCCAGGACAGCTCTGATCTGCCTTAAACACAGTGGAGACAATGAGGGCCAGGTGAATTATACAGGCACCATTCAGCAAGAAGGTCCCAGAAGGGCTTGGCATGGTAGCTCACACTTGTAATCCTAGCAATCTGGGAGGCCAAGGCAGGTAGATTGCTTGAGCTCAGGAGTTTAAGACCAGCCTGAGCAAGACTGAGACCCTGTTTTTACTAAAATAGGAAAAATTAGCAGGGCATGGTAACACATGCCTGTATTCCCAGCTGCTCGGGAGGCTGAGGCAAGAGGATCACTTGAGCCCAAGAGTTTCAGGTGGCTGTGAGCTATGACTCCATAGTACTCTACCCAGGGTGACAGGGTGAGACTATGTTGAGGGTGGGGGGAAAGAAGGGCCCAGAAGAACAGGCTGTGGGACTGAGAACCCATTCCACATGTCGGGGATGGAAGTGCTGATTATAGGTCACACAAAGCAGGGGCAGAGCTTGAGCTGTGTAGGACCCACAGGTACAGAGCATCGGCCACAGACAGGAAGTTCCAACAGAGGCTGGAGACGGGTGGGAGATGGAGCTGCTACCACTGACCTCAGGAAGCAGGGGTGGTTTGGCCCCTTCTCTCCTTCCTTCTTTACTCCCCATGTCCAAGAGGCCCAGCTCCTATGAGTTCCTCAGGGCTTTCCCTGACTTCTCACAGGAGGAGAAGAATCCTTTCCTTCTGGATTCCTCCAGTATTACTCTCTGCACATCTAGCCAGCAGTCACATACTGCTCTCCCTGGCTAGCTCGGTTCATTCATTCTTTCAACAAATATTTGCAAAGCGAGTTCTCTGTGCCAAGTGCTGATCTGGTAGCTAGGCACCTGGTGATGGGAGGACAGGTAGAGTTCTGCTTTACAAAACTCACAGACTAGTAGTGGAGGCAGGGAGGGGAGAAAATAAATAATATAAAGTTACAAATTGGGTAAATGCTATGAAGAACAAAAACAGAGGGCTGATACCATGTGAATGAACTCCTTGCAGAGATGACACTGAACTCTAAGTAAAATTCCAAATGTCTCATTTTGTACTTAATGGCTCCCAACAGGCCTGAGGGCGGGGGCAGTACACACTCCATGATGAGGGGGCTCTTCCGTCTCGTGTAAACCAAAATGTTTTCCTATACCCAACTCCTGATTTCAGCAGTGACAGTCCAGGCTCTGTATGCTTGTTTGAAATCTGTACTTATTGGACAATGATATGACTTCAGTGACTGCCTTGGTGAGCAAGTGGCACCATGTGACAAATTCCTTTAGTAATCTGGCAGCAGCAGCAATAAAGACCAATAAAGGCCAAAACCATCAGCCCCAGGAAGCATCTGACCAGCAGAGCTGATCCAAAGAGGCTGGTGACACAGGTGAGCCAGATGCCTGAAGTCTG
The DNA here is from genome assembly GCA_963574655.1 of Perodicticus potto. Classification (NCBI taxonomy): domain Eukaryota; kingdom Metazoa; phylum Chordata; class Mammalia; order Primates; family Lorisidae; genus Perodicticus; species Perodicticus potto. Next base: position 22,805 of record CAUYRH010153574.1, on the reverse strand, counting down.
CTGGCTCACAGTGGGGGTGGGGACAGTAGATGGACCCCTGGGAGGCCACAGGTTGGTACTGCCTGTCTGAAGGGCAACTTCAGACCTTCTGCCAAGGGTATAAACTGTATATGTCCTCTGACCCAGCAAATTACACCACTTGGACTCCAACCTAAAAAATACTGGTGTCAGGCACAGTGCCTTGCACCTATAATCCGACCACTTGGGAGGCTGAGGCAGGTGGAATGCCTAAGCTCACAGGGTCGAAACCAGCCCAAACCAGAGTGAGACCTCGTCTCTAAAAATAGCCGGGCGTTGTGGTGGGCACCTGTAGTCCCAGCTACTTCAGAGGTTGAAGCAAGAGAATTGCTTGAGTCCAAGAATCTGAGGTTGCTGTGAACTATGACACCATGACACTCTACCCAGGGGGACAGAGTGAGACTCTGTCTCAGAAAAAAAAATAAATAAATACAATTACTGAATTACTGAATTACTGGTATGTGTGCACAAGAATATGTGGGAAAAAAATAATAAAAAAAAAAGTAATGGCAGCACCCATAGCTCAGTGGGTAGGGTGCCAGCCACACGCACCAGGGTTGGTGGGTTTGAACCCAGCCCAGGCCTGCTAAAACAAAAAAATAGCTGGGTGTTGGCGGGCACCTGCAGTCCCAGCTACTTGGGAGGCTGAGGCAAGAGAATCACTTGAGCCCAAGAGTTTGAGGTTGCTGTGAGCTGCGACGTCACAAGACACTACCAAGGGCAACACTGAGACTCTGTCTCAATTTAAAAAATAAAATAAAATAAAATAAAATAATAAAATAATTTAAAAAAAGAACATGCGGAGGGATACGAAAGGCACTTTCATTCAAAGTAGCAAAATAATGAGGCCAGGCATGGTGGCTCGCATCTGTAACCCTAGCACTCTGGGAGGCCAGAGCAGGTAGATTGCTTGAGCTCAGGAGTTCAAGACCAGCCTAAGGAAGAGCAAGGCCCCATCTCTAAAACATAGCTGGGCATTGTGGTGGGCGCCTATAGTCCCAGCTACTCAGGAGGCTGAGGCAAGAGAATTGCTTGAGCCCAAGAGTTTGAGGTTGCTGTGAGCTATGATGCCATGGCACTCTACCCAGGGGGACAGAGGAGACTCTAAAAAAAAAAGTAGCAAAATAACCAGAAGCAGCAACCCCAATGCTCATGCACAGGGGTGAACCTGGTCAAAGGCACGGTGCAGCCTAACCACTAGATATCACAGAGCTGATAGAAAAATCGTCTCAAGATAAGATCATTAAGTAAAAAACAGCCACAGAATAGTGCTGAGAGAGGATGCCATTTACCTATATAAACAAAAAAGCTCCTCATGTGTGAGTTCCTAGGTACCGCTGCCTGCAGAGACACACGCCCAGCGGACCCCATTGAGCACAGCTGCACTGGGAAGGAGGGCGCAGGGCGCAGGGCACAGGCAGACCTTTCCCTTTCACTCTGTATTATTCTATCTTGTTGGACTTCTTTCCCCCGTGAAATCATGTATTACTTGATTACTTGGGGATTACTAACAGATTTCAAAGAGAGATGAAGGAAAAAGGGGATGAGACAAAGCTAAAGTCCGGCTGATTTTCCTCTCATGCTCAGCTATTAACACTCTCAATCCGCCTGCCTTTGGGTCCCACTCCAAGCCCAATCATTCTCTTTTCAATTAGGTCTCTCCTGCTTCCCAGGGCACCTGACCACCTCAGCACCCCATCTCCATGCCACTCAGAGAGGCCCTTCTCTCTGAAAAGCAGCCTCAGAGAGAAAGCTGGTATCTGGCAAGTTCCACAGATGCTTCTATATTTCCAGATCAAAACTTGAGACTCGTGACAAGACAACAGGCTGCAGACTATTTCTGTGGAGCTCACCAACCTCCCCAGAGGTCCAGGGCAGGCCCAGTGCCCTCCCATGACAGCTGCCACGGGGATGTAAGGAAAGTAAGGAGACTCCAGCAGACCAAAGGGCCAGGCCAGCCTTCTAGATTCCTTCAGGACATCAGTTGGGCCCTGCAGAGTTCGGCTTGTGTGGGACACAGGGAGGTGGTACAGTGCCCTCAGCATCACTATTGATGGCGGGGTAGGCAAAACAGGCCCTGGCTGAGTCCTAGCCAGGCTCAAGGGCCTTCCATCTCTTTTTCTGCTGGTCACAAACCAAAACAAGTGGCTAGGCTAGACATTACTCCTCAAGAAATGTCCATGCAGGAAATACCAGTCCCATCACTCACTGCAAAAGCCCTGACTCCTGTCTTTCCCAGCAGCTAACCCTGAAGGCATAAATTTCTCTGAGGATGATTCACTGGCATCGTTCATCTTCCCAGCCAGGCCCACTTCCCACCCAGGCCATTATGCACAGGAAATGCATGGCTGTGCCAACGGCAACTAAAATGGTGAACAGTAGAAGTGGTTCTCGTAAGATCTCAGCGACGAGGACAGAGCTCGACCTGAATGAAGGCAGCACAGTGGAGAAGGGACCTTCTGAGAAGGGTGGGTGACTCTATGTGGGGTCTGCTAGAGCCCCTATCACAGAACCTCTGGAAGAGCTTGATAAAAATTACAAATTCCTAACCCTGTCTTCCACACTGAATCAAAATTTTGTAGGAGTGGGATCAGGAAATCTACCTTTTTTAAACAATCACAAGAGCCACATACTTGTGATGGTCACAACATAATTACAGGACTTAAAACATAGTAACAGGAAATCCGCATTTTTAATAACCACCCCCTGGTGATTCTGATGCTTGAGGACCTTGCTCCACGAGCCAGGACAGGCTTTCTCAGAGTCAGGGCAGTCCATGCTGGTCCTCCTCCAACTGCGATCCTGCCACCTCCTCTCCACTACTCCCAGCTGTACAGTTTGCACAAACCAAGCCACTTCTCAGCTCCTACTGCGCTCAGAGTCTGGAAAGCCTCTCCTTTTGCCCCTGCCCTCCCCACCTCACTCTGCACACTCACTACGTGTGCCACACACCCCAGGTACCACACTACAGAAAGAGGATGCCAGGCGGCACCTGTGGCTCAGTGCGTAGGGCGCTGGCCTCATATACCTGAGATGGCGGGTTCGAACCAAGCCCCGGCTAAACTGCAACAAAAAAAAAACAGCCGGGCGGGTGGCAGGCACTGGTAGTCCCAGCTACTTGGGAAGCTGAGGCACTCTACCGAGGGTGACATAATGAGATTCTGTCTCCGAAAAAAACAAAGAGGATGCCTTAGAAATCAAGACTTCCCTGAATTTGGTTCTTGGCTTCTCCAATGACCTTGGGTCTAAGTCCCTCATTTGTAAAATAAAGAAAACACTATCTGTCTCACAGGCTTGCTGGGAGAATTCACTGAGGCTGCAGCTCAGCATGGTGCCCCCAAAACTCTGTCTCACACTGCTCTTACTGGATGGGAGATACCTGAGGGAAGTAACTGTCCCTCTGTCGTGTCCAAACTTCTGTATGCAGAACCCAAAGCTGAGGCTACATAATGAATCCTCTCCCCATGTTGCCTGCGATTCTTACCTGCCCAACGTTGAAGGTCAGTGTGATAGCATAAAAGAAATTAGAGTTGGCACTTCCCGAATAAATCCAGAGGTGCCAGAGGACAGGGAAGAGCAGGGAGCAGACGATGATGATGCAGGTGAGGACAAAGATGTTTCGCAGAACTGCAAAGACAAGAGGGTCACAGTTAGCCCCATGCTCTCTTTTTGGCACCCTCTCCCTCCCCTGAGACCCCAAATGACACAAAGGCCCAGGGAGAGCCTCATGTAGCCCAAAGGCAGATTACCCCTAGAGGCACTGGTGTGCCAGGAGGCAAACCTTATACCCTGAGCCAGTGGCTTCCAGGCCCACAGCTGTGGGAGCCCCTATATTTGGACTCTTTCCTCCCACTGTGGCCTTGGCTGGCTGAAGACTAGCTAGCTATAGGTAGCAGGAATGCCTCTGGACACTATAGAGGGCATTTCAGGAAGTCACCCTCGCCCCCTAATATTGGAGTGTCCAAGAGTAAGCCCACCACTCTCTCCCCAAGCAGGGTTCAACTGGCCACGCTGGATTGAACCTTGGAGCTTGGAGCCCCTCAGTGTCTCTATGGTGTCATGGTTCTGGCTCTTAGAAACACGGTTTTCAAACTCCTTAATTGGTGTCTTAGGTCCCCTGCCTTGCTCTTCAAATATTCTTCACTCTCGCTGAGGTAACTTAAATAACTTCTTTTTGACATGCTGCCTCATTGAGGAGAGATTCCTGCTCCCAGAGCAAATGTCCACTCCCACAAGGAAGAAAGTTCTCCAGGAGGCCCTGGGGAGGGGGTGGGGGATCCACACACGGGCAGGTTGGCTTCAGCTGGGTGGGAAAGGCAACAGAACACCCAATGGTTAATCCTGCTCTGTTCATTTATTAGCAAGTTCTCTAAGTCTCAGCTTACTCATCTCTAAGACAAGGCTAAAATGCATACTTGATAGTACTGTTATGTGATTTAAACAAAAAAATACTAACAGATATATTATTGTGAATATTTGTTTCTACTGGTACTATCTCAAATTCCCACAACTTAGCAAACTTAGTAATTTGTTATTACACAGTTCTGGAGGTCAGAAGTCCAAAATGGGTCTCCCAGGCTAACATCAAGGTATCAGCAGGGCTGCACCTCCTCTGGAGGCTCTAGGGGAGAACCCATTGCTCATCTTCTCCTGCATCTAGGGGCTGTCTGCATTTCCTGGCTCATGATTCCTTTCCAGTTTCAAAACCAGCAATGGCAGATTGAGGAATTCTCACATTACAACATTCTGACATCTTCTGCCTCCTTCTTCTACTATTAAAAAATAGACTTTGGGCAGCGCCTGTGGCTCAAGGAGTAGGGTGCCAGCCCCATATACCAGGGGTGGCAGCCAAAACTGAAAAAACAAAAACAAACAAAAAAAATAGACTTTATTTATTTGAGATGAGGTCTTGCTATGTTGCCCAGGCTGGAGTGCAGGGGCTATTTATAAGTGTGATCATATGATCATAGCATACAGACTCAAACCCCTGGGCTCAAGCAATCCTCCTGCTTCAGCCTCTCTAGCAATTGGTATTACCGGCATGTGCTATAGCACTGGACAGACTATTTTGTATGGCTGCAAAATTGAGCAGAAGGTACAAGATTTCCCATATTCTCCTTGTCTCCACCTCTTCCACTTTGGAAGACTCTTATAATTACAGTGGGGCCACTTGGATAATCTAGAATAATCTCTCCCTCCCAAGTTCCTTAATTTAAAGTCCCTTTTGTGATGGGCATGGTGGCTCACGTCTATAATCCTAGCACTCTAGGAAGCTGAGGCAGGGGGATTGCTTGAGCTCACAAGTTTGAGATCAGCTTGAACAAAAAGCGAGACCCCATCTTTACTAAAATAGAAAAACTGAGGCAAGAGGATTGCTTGAGCCCAAGAGTTGGAAGTTGCTGTGAGCTATGACGTCACTGCACTCTACTCAGGGTGACTGCATGAGACTCTGTCTCCAAAAAAAAAAAAAAAAAAAGAATTAGGGTGGCACCTGTGGCTCAGTCAGTAAGGCCCCATATACCAAGGGTGGCGGGTTGAAACCAAGCCCCAGTCGAATTGCAACAAAATAATAGCCGGGCATTGTGGCGGGCGCCTGTGGTCTCAGCTACTTGGGAGGCTGAGGCGAGATAATCGCCTAAGCCCAGGAGTTGGAGGTTGCTGTGAGACGCCATGGCACTCTACCAAGGGCGATAAAGTGAGACTCTGTCTCTATAAAAAAAAAAAAAAATTAAAGTCTCTTTTGCCTTATAAAGTGACATAATCTGGGAATTAAGGCCAGCTATCTTTGCAGGGTATGAGTATTATTCTGCCTACCACACTGTGATTTTTTTTTTCCCTTTTAATTCAGTAGTGGTTATCTAATAACAGGATTATATGTTACTTATATTTCTTTATACTTTACTTTTTAAATAAATATTTAAATAAATTAAAAGAATATCTTTTTAAAAAGAACTTAGCACTGGGCCTGGTTCCCAGCAGGCACTAATGAATGGAAATTCCCTTCCCTTCTGTGATCCTGACCTTCAGGAAATCCATTCTCCCAAGTCAGAGTTTTGGAAGACTTAAGGGACGGGGAAACTCCCAAACATTTAGGCCATTTGTCTCATTTGTACAACCAGTTAATAGAAATGCTACCCTGGGGGTTCATGCATTGGAAGGGGGCCTGGATGACACAGATGTGTCTCAACTCTAGTTGCAAAGTGAAACCCCCACGACTAAGTCAGAGTCTGTAGGACAGGGCCCTGACACCCACATGCAATATTAAGAACTTCCTGAGAGATTCCAACGTACAGCTGGGGCTGAGAATACCTACATTACAGCTGCGGACCCTGACAGTCTGTGACAGAGGCCACTGACTGCTGTCAAAGTGAGAATAATCAAGACAAGGTAATGGACAGTTCTTTGTAAAGCTGGATGTTTTCAAGTCATAATTCATTCATTCTTTAACAGAAATGAGAGGTGTCTGGCTTGGCACCTATAGCTTAGCGTCTAGGGCACTAGCCACATACACCAGAACTGGCAGGTTCAAACTCGGCCCGGGCCTGCCAAACAACAATGACAACTACAACCAAAAAAGGGCCAGGCATTGCGGTGGGCACCTGTAGTCCCAGCTACTTGGGAGGCTAAGGCAAGAGAATAGCTTAAGCCTAAGAGTCTGAGGTTGCTGTGAGCTGTGATGCCATGGCACTCTACCGAGGGTGACACAGTAAGACTCTGTCTCAAAAAAAAAAAAGAAAAGAAAGAAAGGAAAGGTGTCTTTTGTTGCTAAAAAGCCTATTCTTTTATGAAACGGGGGTGAATGGCTGGGAACTGATTGCTTGGATGCCTTCAGCAAAATAAAAAGCTGGCAACTCTATCAGTAAAGTTTTTTACTAGATATTAGTGGTCTGTGAAATCACATAATTTGGACACTGGAAGGCTTGCAAGATCCTTTTTTTTTTTTTTTTTTTTAATTTTGCAACGAAGTCTACTCTGTCATCCTGGGTAGTGCTGTGGCATCATAGCTCATAGCAACCTCAAACTCAAGGGCTCAAGCAATCCTCCTGCTTCAGCTTCCCTAAATAGCTAGGACTACAGGCGCCATGACACCTGGCTATTTTTTTCTATTTTTTTAATTTAATTTTTTTTGAGACAGTTTCACTTTCTCAGCCTCGGTAGGTGTGATGTCATAGCTCACAGCAACTGCAGCATCTTGGGCTCAAGTGATTCTCTTGCCTCAGCTTCCCAAGTAGCTGGGGCTACAGGTGCCTGCCACATGCCCAGCTATTTTTTAGAAACGGGGTCTCGTTCAGGCTCAGGCTGCTCTTGAACCTGTGAGCTCAGGCAATCCACCCGCCTTGGCCTCCCAAGTGCTGGGATTACAGGCCTGAGCTACCTCGCCCAGCTCTTTTTTCCTATGTTTAGAGATGGTCTCATTCTTGCTCTGGTTGTCTTAAACTCCTGAGTTCAAGTAATCCACCAGCCTCAGCCTCATAGAGTGCTAGGATTATAGGAATGAGCCACCATATCTAGCCAAGATCCTCTTTCCTTTTTTTTTTTTTTTTTGTTTTTTTAAATATATTGTTTAGGATATTGCATCCTCATTTATAAGTGAAATTTGTTTGTAATTTCCCTTTATAATAATATATTTTTTTCCAATTTTAATATCAGGTGTATCCAGATGAAGTAGAATGACTTTGAAGTATTTCTTCTTTTTCTGCTGTCTATAAGATTTGGCAAGATCTGTTTTTTGTTTTGTTTTTTGAGACAGAGCCTCAAGCTGTCACCCTGGATAGAGTGCTATGGCATCGTAGCTCACAGCAACCTCCAATTCCTGGGCTCAAGCGAGTCTCTTGCTTCCGCCTCCCAAGTAGCTGGGACTACAGGCGCCTGCCACAACACCCGGCCATTTTTTGGTTGCAGCCGTTATTGTTGTTTGGCGGGTCCGGGCTGGATTTGAACCCGCCAGCTCAGGTGTACGTGGCTGGTGCCTTAGCCCGTTGAGCCACAGGCGCCGAGCCACAAGATCTGTTTTTTTAAATTATCTTTTATTTTTATTTATAAATATTAGTTGTCTATTTTTTGAGACTTTGGAAAAAAAAATAAGAAGAAGAAGCTAACTGATGACTCCATACTGAACCTCAGAGTCAAAGTATTCTATAATAAACATATTCTTATTTGACAAGGTGAATGTTACTTTTTTTGCATTATTATTATTATTGCTCAATATTTTGTTGCAGCAATAGTCTTATTTCTTTTCTGAATGTATTTATTTTCGTTCATTCTTTACGAGGTTTTTGTTTCTAGTCCTTATCTTAAACATTGTTATTGTTATTAAATTTTAAGTCTTTTTGATTTTGTGAAGGCAAAAAGTGGAAACCAAATAAACACATGTATATGCAAAAAAAAAAAAAAAAAAAAATAGAGTCTCACTGTATGGCCCAAGCTAGAGTACTCTGATATCATAGCTCACAGGAACCTCAAACTCCTTGGCTCAAGAGATCCTCTTGCCTCAGCCTCCCAAGTAACTGGAACTACAGGTACCTGCCACGACATCTGGCTAGTTTTTCTATTTTAGTAGAGTCGGGGTCTTGCTCTTGCTCAGGCTGGTTCCTAACTCTTGAGCTCCAGGGATCCTCCTGCCTTGGCCTCTCAGAGTGCTAGGAGTACAGGCATGAGCCACTGTGCCCATGGCTAATATCCTCTTTTCTTTCTTTCTTTTTTTTTTTTTGTAGAGACAGAGTTTTACTTTATCGCCCTGGGTAGAGTGCCGTGGCATCACACAGCTCACAGCAACCCCCAACTCCTGGGCTTAAGCCATTCTCTTGACTCAGCCTCCCGAGTAGCTGGGACCACAGGTGCCTGCCACAACACTCGGCTATTTTTTTGTTGCAGTTCGGCCAGGGTGGGGTTTGAACCCACCACCCTCAGTATATGGGGCCGGCACCTTACAGACTGAGCTACAGGCACCGCCCTAATATCCTCTTTTCTAATCTGAAATTCCCACAGTTCTTGTTTTCAAAGCTTGAGAGGTCAAAGCCCTTACTCAGGCCTTCTGAGTCCTCCCAGGGAAGCTCTTGCTTCTTCCTCTACTCGCAGGAACAAGGAGTCTGAGGAAAGGGATATTTGCACTGACAGTTACTATTATTACGAGTTTTGTTTTTGCTTTTGTTTTTGTGTTTTGTTTTGCTTTGTGATAGGGTCTTGGCTCTGTAGCCCAGACTGTAGTGTAACGGTGTCATGGTAGCTTACAGCAACCTCAAACTCCTAGGCTCAAGTGATCCTCCTGCCTCAGCCTCCTGAGCAGCTGGGTCTACAGGTGCCTACCATCACCCACTTAATTTCTTAAAAAACATTTTGTAGAGACAAGGTCTCCCTATATTGCCAGGCTGGTCCAAACTGCTGGCCTCAAGCAATCCACCTGCCTTGGGCTCCCTAAGTGCTAGGACTACAGGTATTACCACCATGACGAGCTGAGAATTATTATAAAAAAATGTTACAGCCTCAAGAAAGGAGAACAAGTCTTTTTACCATTCCTCTACTCCAGTGGTTCTCAACCTTCCTAATGCCAAGGCCCTTTAATACAGTTCCTGTGGGTTGTGACCCACAGGTTGAGAACCGATGCTCTATTCCAACACCACTATTTACATTTCTCAGTGAGTCTTTCTGATCCCCTGGGAAAGTTATTTTGCTGAAAAGAATACAGACTATTCCTAAAATAAAATGCTTGTAGCCTCACAGCGCAGGTGGCTCTCTGATCTGTGCCTCCAGCCAGAGACGGGGATTTCAGACAGGGTGACAGGAAGGAGACCAAGTGCAAAGAGACAAGACAGACTCACTTGCAGTGCCTGGGTGCTATCACGAAGGGCTGCAAAAATACCTTCCCATGTGTTCAGCCAGCATCCAGTTGGCTTCTGGCCTATGGTGATCTTTGCAGGAAAGGGGAGCTGCTATTCACTTTTGTTGGCTGACAGGCCAGAGGAATAAAGCTATATGCCAGAGCAGATGGGGCCGGGGACCCAGAGCACAGAACAGCTTGTTCCAGGCACCATGAGGCGTCAGAGATATCAGAGGTGACCAGAGCTTCACTAAAAGAACGGGTTCACCCTTTACCAGCATTGTAGGTCAGATGGAATCAGGTTCCCCACCATTTTCCCAGGTGCCTTATTCAATCTCTGGTACCACTACTGACAAATTGAAACTCTTTAGGTAAGTCACTTTCCTTCTGAGCCTCATACATTCAAACATAAATATGACTTGAAAAACCCAGTCCCATCCAGAGGCACACAGAGGAGATTGGAGATTTCAAAGGTCATGGTGATGTCACCTTTCTTAAACTATGTGCAAGGTACATGGGAATTTACTATATCATTAACCTTTATAACTTATATGTATTTTATCAGTATTCTTTTGTCCCTACATAACAGTTAATACACACACACACACAGCCCCGTGGTAACTAGCTGTTTCTGCCAGACCATGGCAGACTGGCACCGGGCCTGCCAGCAGGCTGTTCCCTAACACCACAGTTGTGCTCCAGTGTGACTCATCTTGGCCCCAAGCTCCAGAGAGTCCAGCATCTGGGGCCTATACTCGGAGAAGGGCCATGTTTCTTTTCTCCTCCTCTCCATTGACCAGTTTGGGAAAACAGAGAGGTGAATGTGGGAGTAGGCATGTTAGCACTGGCAGCTAGCATCTAACCTGACTTCCTAACCACCCAAAATGTTCCCAGCCAAAAATGGCTTAGGAACCATTTTTTTTTCCTAAATATATTCAGCCTGGGCTTAAAGATTTCACAAAATCTCCATTCATGGGTCCCAAGGACCAGGCCTGAAGATGCTCCCGGCTGAGCACAATGACTCATGTTCGTCAAGCCCCAAACTCTAAGCATGAGTATTCCCTGCTGCAGGAGTGGGGAGGCAAGGGGGGCAGCCACTGTTCCCTATGGAAGCTTCAGATGAGCTGCACCTGTAAACTGCTTGCCCAAGCAGCCAGCAACAGCAGCCATAGGATCATCTGGGCTTCTGGAAGTTACATCCTTCTTTGTGCCTCATTGCCCCATAGGGCACAAAACAGCTTATTTCAAGTTTTGAAAAATATGTTTATTCTAATAACTCAGACTACCAAGCCTGAAGCTTTGATCATGGAACTATGCAGGTGACCCCCTGCATGGTTATTACTGATATTACCTGCAATAGGATTTATATGTATTTCTTCTCAAACTTAAAACACCCCAAAAAGATACTCTCCTTATTATCTACTAAGATGAAAAAATCAAAGGCATAGAAAGGTTAAATAATGTCCCTGAGACACATTGTTAGTCATGAGAGCACCAGGTTTCAGCCTCAAGTCAGTCTATTTCCAGACTGTTCAGAAGCACGGAGTGAAAGATAAGTCACTGAGGGACAGCCAAGGAAAAAAAACATTCTAGGCTGGGCGCAGTGGCTCGCATCTGTAATCTCAGCGCTCTGGAAGGCTGAGGTGGGAGGATCACTTGAGCTCAAGAGTTCAAGACCAGCCTGAGTAAGACTGAGACCCCTATCTCCACTAAGGGGAAAAAATTAGCTGGGCATGGTGGCAGGCGTCTGTAGTTCCATCTACCCAGGAGGCTGAGGCAGGAGGATCACTTGAACCCAGGAGTTTGAGTTTGCTGTAAGCTAGGCTGAAGCCATGGCACGCTAGCCTATGTGACAGAACGAGACTTTATCTCAAAAAACAAAAAGAAAAAAGAAAAAGCCATTCTATATCCCCAAGACCCACCCTGTGTAGGGCATACCCACATGTTTTGGTGGCCTTGTGACTTGTCACTAGAAACTCTGCCTAGAGGCCCCCAGAGTCTGAGCCTGCTGGGCTGGGTAACTCCTGTCTGTGCACTGAGTATGTCAAACGCAGAAGACGCCAATTCCTCCTCCCAGTCAGGCAAGTCTGGTCACTGCCCCACCAGGCTGTCACCTGCAAGAGCAGCCCTGGCCCTGTGGCCCACACAGCTGTTTACCTTCACTCAGAGGCCCGCTCTTACAGGTAGGTTTCTTGCCAGCAGCTGGTCAGTTTCACTTCCTGGTTGACACCCAGGGTTCCAAAACAACAACAAAGACTCACTTCCTCTGAATCCTGCACTCCCTGAATTCATTCTTGACACCTTTATGTACACCCACAGCAGGCAAGGAAAGTTCAACAGCTCCCTTCCAAGCCTTATGAGAGTCAGGTGGTGCTGAGCCATTGATACTGCCTCTTTATAGGGGAGTTTAAAAACCTACTCCACAGGCTCAGCGCCTGCGGCTCAATCGGCTAAGGTGCCAGCCACGTACACCTGAGCTAGCGGGTTCAAATCCAGCACCGGCCCGCCAAACAACAATGTCGGCTGCAACCAAAAAATGGCTGGGCGTTGTGGCAGGCACCTGTAGTCCCAGTTACTTGGGAGGCGGAGGCAGGAGACTCGCTTGAGCCCAGGAATTGGAGGTTGCTGTGAGCTGTGAAGTCTCAGCACTCTATCCAGGGCGATAGCTTGAGGCTCTGCCTCAAAAACAAAACAAAACAAAACCTACTCCACAAACATTTGGTGAGACTTAAACACTCATTCCACAAATGATTGTGTCAGGGTCATTCCTGAGTACCGGGGATGTGAGGTATAAATAATATCTACCCTAGGGAGTCCCCAAAACTGAAAGGAACCCACCCAGAGGGCTAAGAGCCCCACCAGGGGAAGTGCTGGGGGCCTGAGCAGCACAGATAGGTAACCAGTAAACCATTTTCTGAGGAGGAGATGGTTAGAGCTTAAAAGGAGTCATCACAGTGAGCAAGAAGTCTCATGCTCATGGGTCTTCCAGAAACTTTTGAGTGCAACACTGGGGGATTATTCAAAGCCCAATGTATAGAGTTTGCTTAGCTACATGTGGTTTCTTAAATTTGAATGAATTTTTTTTTGAGGCAGAGTCTCATTTTGTCGTCCTTGGTAGAGTGCCTTCGTGTCATAGCTCACAGCAACCTCAAACTCTTGGGCTTTTGCCTCAGCCTCCAAGTAGCTTTGGCGCCCATCAAAACGCCCAGCTATTTTTTTTTTAAAGATGGGGGTCTCATTGTTGCTCAGGCTGGTCTCTAACTCATAGGCTCAAGCAATCTACCCACCTGAGCCTCCCAGAGTGCTAGGATTGCAGGTGTGAGCCACCACACCCAGTCCTTAAATTTAAATGAATTTAAATTTAAACTTCAGGTTCTTAGTCACTCAAGTGACTACTGTATTGAACTGTGCAGATACAGGACATTTCTATCATCACATAAAGTCCTGTTGGATGGGCCTCCAATCCCAGGCCTTCCACTTACCAGTCACAGGACCTGAAACAAGCAGCTCTACCTTTCTGTACCTCAGACTTCTCATCTGCAAAATGGGTATACTTACATCAAAGGCTGGAATACAGACAAAATGAGCTAATCAATGGATGCAACATTCTTGGAACCACGAGGCCAGGTACACAGTAAGTGTTTAGTAAATGACAGTTGTTTTTTGTTTGTTTGTTTGTTTTTGAGACAGAGTCTCACTATGTCACCCTGAGTAGAGTGCCGCAGCATCACAGCTCACACAACCTCCAACTCTTGGGTTTAAGTGATTCTCTTGTCTCAGCCTCTTAAGTAGCTGGGATTACAGGCACCCACCACAACACCCGGTTTTTTTTTGTTGCAGTTGTCATTGTTGTTTAGTTGGCCTGGGTCGGGCTCAAACCTGCTAGCCTTTGTGCATGTGGCCAGGACCATAACCACTGTGCTATGTAAGGCGCCGAGCCAATGACAGTTGTTTTTATCACCACTAGTCCATAGCACCCAGAGCAGATATTATGCCTCATGCCTCTGCTTCTCTCCTAGTGCTGCTGCTCATCAGATGTTCAGTACATGCCTACCAATTCCTTTTTCCCTGGCTCCTTCACCCAGCGGCCAGGCTGACAGGAATCTGCCACGAGCAGGTAGGTAGAGGCAGCAGTACTCACATCTGTAGAGATGGTTCCATACAGGAAAGAAGGCCATGTAGAGGGCCACGTCCCCCACCGTCGGGTAGGACTTAAAGATGGAGATGATGGCAATCTGGATGAACATGAAGAAGACGGGGTGTTCCCTGGGGCAGGGTAGGAGAAGACAGACAGATGGAGAGAGATCAGCCAGAGACCAGGCCTAAACCCAGAGACTCTTGACCCCATCTTTTGAACCAAAAATACTCCCCAGGGGACTTCAGGCAGGGATTTGCTCTACTACCTACAAGGCAGGGCCAAGGCCCCAGTAGTACAGCAGAAAACTGCAGAGAATACCCAGAGGTGGTGAGGAGGGCCCAGCAAACACTATAAAATCAGGCCACAGAGATGGTTCGCATCAGTGGCCCCTCCTCTGCCTCTCCCAGCTCTGGGCCTTCCCCTAAGAGCAACTGAGGAAGAAAACAAATGAAGTCAGCATTCTTTATTATTGGGCTTAAATGACTGCTTGTCAGGGTAACCAGGAAGCCTCCCTTGCCAGAGGGCCTCTGTAAACTGCCCAGGGTAGGAAGTGCCTCCTTACTGATGCCTTCTTCTCTGACAATATGATCAGTGGGCTCTGCAGACCCTCAGTGTAGGGAGCTCCTTTCCGGAAAGTGAACAGAGAGCTGCACACAGCTTGTCAGTGCTTGACGACTGGGACACGAATTCTTGCAACTTAAACTAATGGCAGTTTAAACTATTATTATAAACTGGTAAGTGAGAACAATGGCTACCATTTCCTGAACCCTTACTCTATGCTAAGTTCTATGCAAGGCCCTTTTCTTGCATCATCTCTTGTGATCCTGACCATGCCTCAGCCACCCTTAAGGCAGGTGATCCTGTCACCCGTGCTTCACAGATAAGGAAACTGGGGTTTAGAGAAGTTAAGTTGACTAAGTAATTTAGAAGGGAGCTCTCTGTCTCCACAGCTCGGACCACCACCTACAGTGTTCTCCTGAATGCTTAACTCCCTTCTCTACTCTGGTCAGGGAGGGTGGGGGACAGAGCTCACCTCCAGCGCCCCTCCCAGAGGTGACCAAGTGCTAAAGGAAAGCATACAGGAAGAGGCTGGGCCTAACCTCTCCTTACCTACCTCTAAACAACATGTGTGCGGCTTATTTGCAAATGACAAGGACCCCAGCTCATGAAAGTTTTCCTCAGAGGTTAATGACAGTCTTGTCTTGAAGGTCAGAGGTCAGAGTGACTCAATGACTACAAATCTCAGATGTGATAACAAATATGTACACACCTCAAACACCGTCACATAGCAAATGCCTCAGAATCTCAGCTTGGCAAAGTCACAGAACCCTGTAGCCTCCAAGAAGCGTTTACCCAGCTCAGTGAGACAATCCAATCACTGGCTTTGAGTTTTTTAGGTAGCTGATAATTACGCAATATTTTTCTTTTTTTAGATAGAGTCTCACTTTGATGCCCTCACTAGAGTGCCATGGAGTCACAACTCACAGCAACCTCAAATTCTTGGGCTCAAGTGATTCTCTTGCCTCAGCCTCCCAAGTAGCTGGGATTACAGGTGCCCACCACAATACCCGGCTACTTTTAGAGTTGGGGTCTTGCTCTTGCTCAGGCTGATCTCGAACTCATGAGCTCAGGCAATCCACCTGCCTCAGCCTCCCAGAGTGCCAGGATTACAGGTATGATCCAGCTCAGCTGCAACATTTCTATAAAAGTTCAGAGACAGGCTTGGCGCCTGCGGCCCAAGCAGCTAAGGCGCCAGCCACATACACCTGAGCTGGCAGGTTCGAATCCAGCCCAGGCTTGCCCAACAACAGTAATGGTTGCAACAAAAAAATAGCCAGGCGTTGTGACGGGCACCTGTAGTCCCAGCTACTTGGGAGGCACGCTTGAGTCTAGGAGTTGGAAGTTGCTGTGAGCTGTGATGCCACGGCACTCTACCCAGGGCGACAGCTTGAGGCTCTGTCTCAAAAAAAAAAAAAGTTCAGAGACAATGCAGTGACAAAAAACATGGATCAGAGCCTTTTGCAACACTGCACAGGAGAGTTGGCTGAAAGGGCGCTGTTCCCACAAAGCTGGCACTGAAAGCAAAAACTGCAGGGAGTTTTTGCAGGTAGAGTTTAGGTAGAGCCTCCTGTCCAGGCAGACAGGGAATAGAAGGGGGAAGCAGGTACCTTTGTGCTTTCTGTCCCCACAGCCACAAGGCCCTGGCCTGAGAGAGTGGGAGACCACACAACAGTAGCAGTATTGTCTACCCAGGAGTGACGTGTGGTCTCCACATGCAGACTGTAAGACCTGAGGGGGAGCTGGCTGGACAGTAAGGAAAGGTGCTCTGGGCTCCCTCTTCCTCTCAGTCCAGGGGCTGGGCCTCACCAGAACACGGGCAGAGAAGGCAGACACAGCTGGAGAGCTGCCAGAGTTCTGGAGCCTGCCAGGCCATGGATGGAAGGTTGTCTGTCATGAAAGGCCAAGGCTGTGTCATGGGATACATCACTGAGGTTTTACAGAATGGGAACCATGTGTATCGGTGCACAGGTCATTGAGAATGACAGAACAGAGTAGAGAACTCAAGCTCTTAAAATCTAAATCCAATGCTCTTCCAGGTTCCCTAGACCATGCAGGCATATCTATACCTGTCTGTGCCTGTTTGCCCTTCTCTGAAGCTAAGATGATAGAACCATTTCCAGAGCACACTACAAGCTCTCTCTCAGGAGCTTGGCATAGTGCAGGGGGATAAACATAGACTCTGGAGCCAGAGAAACCTGGCTCTGAGTCCCAGCTTAACTGTTTACAAGCTTTGAGCAAACCATTCCACTTCCTCAACTATAAAATGGAAGTGAGGATAAGAATACAACGCCTACCGTCATGAGTTGCTGGGTTACGTATGACGACATTTCAGAGAGCCTAAAAAGATGCCCAGGATGGAGCAGGCTCAACATGTGCTAGCTCTCTCACACTGCAGAAGAGAACTCCAGAAACAAACCCTTTGAGGGAACTGATCAAAAGATTAAACAGAGTTGCAGGTGGCCAGCTCCCAACTGATCCATCCCGAGTCCCCTTGGATGAACTGTCTCTGGGCTGCTGATGGAAGACATCCAACCAGATCGCCTTTTCCCACAGACCCCCGCCCCCCCACTACAATTCCTGTTCTTATTCAAACAGTGAGTGGACTCAGTAGCAATGCGGGTTCAAGCACCTCCAAGTGAAGCCAGGGAATACTGGGGCTGCAAAGCACCCTTCCTACAGCCTGTACACATCTGTGACTCTATTGTTGGCTATGGCCACTGGCACCTTTAGAAGCTAAGGGCAAGATGACACAAACCTAACAGCAAGTGTCCCCATCTGAAAGGCTCCCAAGGTTACAAGGGACATGGGGTCCCCAGGTGGCTCTGGGAACAATGCAGCAGCAGGTCCGACCACTTACTTTAGCTTTATGGCTAAGGGGATGGTGTAGAAGAATACGTTGATCTGAAACACACATACAAAGAAGAGGCTGAAGTGCTCAAACATCTCTGCAAAGAAGTACCAGAAAAGACCAATGTTGGGAGTGAGATCTGGAACAGAAAGTCTGGAATTAAGAAAACAAAGGGAGACAAAAAAGAGCGCAAAGTTAGAAATGGTCTGCTTTGACCTTGATTTCTCCTGAAGACTTTGGTCACTTCTGGATATCAAAAGCTAACTTTCCCCCTACAGAGACCCATTCCCTCCCAGGATGGGAAGGGCTCTCCAAGTTCCCTGGATGCAGGTAACTAACGAAAACAGGGGGCACAGACACAAAGAACAATACTCCATAATAAACATTAGCTAAGCCAAACAAATTTGAAACAAGGCAGGGATTCATCCTAGAAATCAAGAGACTAGTCTCTCTTTTACTACCCAAGACAGTTTAAACTCAGGAGATCAAGGGAAGAACGAGTTTTACACAATATCTATTATATTTTGGGCATTCCAAAGACCTGCCTAGAGGAACAAGCTCAAAGATCCTGCTCCTCCTCATTCTTGTTCCATACCACACCACACCCCACCGCAGGAGTCAGAAGACTGAGGCCTGAGAAAGCAGTGAGACTTCTAGGCGATTCAGAAAC
Source organism: Perodicticus potto (assembly GCA_963574655.1). Classification (NCBI taxonomy): domain Eukaryota; kingdom Metazoa; phylum Chordata; class Mammalia; order Primates; family Lorisidae; genus Perodicticus; species Perodicticus potto. The sequence continues at coordinate 4,753 of CAUYRH010153574.1, read as the reverse complement.
CATCAGCATGTTTTGGCTAGGATCCCCAGGGTCCCAGACCTCATTTGAGAAATTAAGAGTTTAACTGGAAAACTTTTTGTTTGGTTAAATCAGACAAAGACTGGCTGAGATTCAGGCTCTTCTAAAAGTTTACATTATATACATATGTATACATATATATATATATATGGGTTTTTGTTTTGGGGGTTTTTTTTGCAGTTTTTGGCCAGGGCTGAGTTTGAACCCGCCACTTCTGGCATATGGAGCTGGTGCCCTACTCCTTTGAGCCACAGGCGCCGCCCCTGTTTTTATTTTTTTTTTTTTTTTGAGACAGAGTCTCACTATGTCACCCTTAGTAGAGTGCAGTAGAGTGCAGTGGCATCACAGCTCACAGCAACCTCAAACCCTTGGGCTTAAATGATTCTCTTGCCTCAGCCTCCCAAGTAGCTGGGACCATAGGCATCCACCACAATACCTGGCTATTTTTTTATTATTATTATTATTTTTATTTTATTTATTTTATTTTTTTTTTGAGACACAGCCTCAAGCTGTCACCCTGGATAGAGTGCTGTGGCATCACAGCTCACAGCAACCTTCAATTCCTGGGCTCAAGCGAATCTCTTGTCTCTACCTCCCAAGTAGCTGGGACTACAGGCACCTGCCACAACGCCTGGCCTTTTTTTTTTTTGGTTGTACTGTCATTATTGTTTGGCGGGCCCAGGCTGGATTCGAACCCGCCAGCTCAGGTGTACGTGGCTGGTGCCTGAGCCCGTTGAGCCACAGGGACTGAGACTACCCAGCTATTTTTTGTTACAGCTGTCATTGTTGTCTAGCTGGCCCAGGCTGGGGTCAAACCCGCCAGCCTTGGTGCATATGGCTGGTGCTGTAACCACTGTGCTATGGGCACTGAGCCTACATTATATTTTTGATTAAAAAAAAATCAAAAGATTGGGTGGCATCTGTGACTCAGTGAGTAGGGCACCAGTCCCATATACTGAGGGTGGCAGGTTTGAATACAGACCCGGCCAAACTGCAACAACCAAAAAAAAAAAAAAATAGCTGGGTGTTGTGGCAGGTGCCTGTAGCCCCAGCTACTTGGGAGGATGAGGTAAGAGAATCGCCTAAGCCCAAGAGTTGGAGGTTGCTGTGAGCTGTAACATAACAGCACTCTACCAAGGGCAACAAAGTAAGACTGTCTCTAAAAAAAAATACAAGTGTGGCTGCAAAGGCTCATGTCTGTAATCCTAGCACTCTGGGAGGCCAAGGTAGGAGAATCCTTGAGCTCAGAGTTTGAGGTTGCTGTGAGCTAGGCTGATGCCACAGAATTCTAGACCGGGCAACAGAATGAGACTCTGTCTCAAAAAAAATACAAAATAGAAACTGATCTCAATTCACAATTTAAAAAAGACAATAAATGGGTCATGGAAAAAAGAAAGAGAGGGATTGGCTCATAGTCAGATTTCCCTAATGGAGGCTTCCACCTGGGCTATGTCTTTGCCTCATGCTGCACCTACATTTCCTTTTCTGTGAAATGAGGTAAAGACTACAATCTGTGGCCCATCAGAAAGCCAGGAAAAGTTCTTCACCAGGCATCCAAACTCCTATCCAAGGCAAAGCATGAAGAGCTGAAAGTTACAAAGTCGTCATTATGCTCAGCCAGGATTTAACACAAATAAGCAGCCCAGAATCCCAGATAGGAGTGATGTTACTCCAGATCTCCCCTCCACCTGGACAGACTGAAGTGTCTACCACCTGCTGTGTTATGAGCCACTCCAGGTTTGGGCAGCAACCAACCCCTCAGAGCCTGGGACATAGGGTACACTTGGAAATGTTTGCAAAATTCATGAATATACCCTTGAACAAGCTTGCAGCACTCAAACCCATTTGGATTTTCTCTGAAGGTTTGACATGTGGTAGGTGGCTTTATGTTAAAACTGTCAGGCTCAGCACCTGTAGCTCAGTGGCTAGGGCGCCAGTCACATACACCAGAACTGGCGGGTTCGAACCCAGCCTGGGCTTCCCAAACAACAATGACACCTACAACCAAAAAATAACCAGGCATTGTGGCAGGTGCCTATAGTCCTAGCTACTTGGGAGGCTGAGGCAAGAGAATCACTTAAGCCCAAGAGTGTGAGGTTGCTGTGAGCTGTGATGCCATGGCACTCTACCGAGGGCAACATAGCTCACTAGCTCATAGCTCTTAGCTGTATCAAAAAAAAAAAAAGCTGTCAGAAACCCTCTTACAGTAGAGTAGTATATCTATTACTGTTTGGAACTGAATCCAAACCTCCCCATTGGAGGCTGGCGGTTGCTTTGGCCATTCCTAGAGAGTGCTCCTTAATCCCACCAGATCAGAGGTGTGTGGCAGACCAGAGGTTCTCAAAATGTGTTTCCTGGACCAATAGAACCAATCACATTGGCATCTCCTGAAAACTTGAGGAACACAGGTTCTTGGTCTCTACCCTAGACCTACTTAATCAGAACCTCTGAGGGTGAGCCCAGCAACCTGGGTTTCAACAAGTCCTGCATACGACTCTGATGCACCTTAAAGTTTAGGGACTACTGCTCTGGTCCTTGTGGTTACTTGCCCTCTGGCTCCAACTGGAGCTATGGAAACCAAATTAGCTTCTGGGGTTTTCTAGTTCATTTTAATTATTTATTTTATTTTACTTTATTTATTTTTAAATCATTTTTATTTTATTTATTTACTTTGCTTGAGACAGAGTCTTACTCTGTTGCCCAGGGTAGACTGCCCTGATGACATAGCTCCTAGCAACTTCAAACTCTTTCATTTAGTTATTTCTTTATTTATTTTTGAGACAGAGCCTCAAGCTATTGTCCTGGGTAGAGTGCTGTGGCATCACAGCTCATAGCAACCTCCAACTCCTGGGTTCAAGCGATTCTCCTGCCTCAGCCTCCCAAGTAGCTGGGACTACAGGCGCCCGTCACAACGCCCGGCTATTTTTTTGGTTGCAGCCGTCATTGTTGTTTTGCGGGCCCGGGCTGGATTCGAATTCGCCAACTCAGGTATATGTGGCTAGCGCCTTAGCCACTTGAGCCACAGGCACCGAGCCTATTTTTTTTTTTTTGAGACAGAGCCTCAAGCTGTCACCCCGGATAGAGTGCTGTGGCATCACAGCTCACAGCAATCTCCAATTCCTGGGCTCAAGCGAGTCTCTTGCCTCCGCCTCCCAAGTAGCTGGGACTACAGGCGTCCACCACAATGCCCAGCCATTTTTTGGTTGCAGCCGTCATTGTTGTTTGGCGGGCCCAGGCTGGATTCGAACACGCCAGCTCAGGTGTACGGGGCTGACGCCTTAGCCCGTTGAGCCACAGGCACCAAGCCATATTTTTTTTTTTTTTTTTTTTGAGATAAGAGTCTCACTTTGCTGCCCTTGGTAGAGTACAATGGCATCACAGCTCACACCAACCTCAAACTGCTGGGTTCAAGCGATTCTCTTGCCTCAGCCTCCCAAGTAGCTGAGACTATAGGTAACAGTTGGCTATTTTTAGAGACAGGGTCTCACTCTTGAGACCAGGTTTCAAACTCCTGAGCCCAGGCAAGCCACCCGCCTTAGCCGCCAAGAGTGCTAGGATTACAGGTGTAACAACCTCAAATTCTTGGGGTCTTGAGCAATCCTCTTGCCTTAGCCTCCTGAGTAGCTGGGACTACAGGTGCCCGCCACAATGCCCAGCTAATTTTTCTATTTTTAGTAGAGATGGGGGTCTCCCTCTTGCTCAAGCTGGTCTTGAACTCCTGAGCTCAAGCAATTCGCCTGCCTCTGCCTCCCAGGGTGCTAACATTATAGGAGTAATCCACGGCACCCAGCTTTATTTTATTTTATTATTTTTTGAGAGAGTCTCATTCAGTCATTCTGGGTAGAATGCCCTAGCGTCATCATAGCACACAGCAACCTCAAATCTGTGGGCTCAAGCTATCATCATGTCTCAGCTTTCTTGGTAGCTGGGATTACAGGTGACCCCCACAACACTCAGCTAAATTTTTTTGTCTATTTTAGAAGAGATGAGGTCTTACTCTTGCTTGGGCTGTTCTCAAACTCCTGAGCTCAATCTACCCATGTCGGCCTCCCAAAGTACTCAGATTATAGGCATGAGCAACAGTGCCCAGCCTTCTGGTTTTTTTATTTTTTAATTTTTTTTATTTTTTGTAGAGACAGAGTCTCACTTTATCATCCTCAGTAGAGTGCCGTGGCATCACACAGCTCACAGCAACCTCCAACTCCTGGGCTTAGGTGATTCTCTTGCCTTAGCCTCCCAAGTAGCTGGGACTACACTTCTGTTTTTTTTATTTATTATTTATTTTTTTGTTTTTTTTTGAGACAAAGCCTCAAGCTGTCACCCTGGATAGAGTGCCGTGCCATCACAGCTCACAGCAACCTCCAATTCCTGGGCTTAAGCGAGTCTCCTGCCTCCGCCTCCCAAGTAGCTGAGACTACAGGTGCCTGCCACAATGCCCGGCCATTTTTTGGTTGCAGCCGTCATTGTTGTTCGGCGGGCTGGGCTGGATTCGAACCCTCCAGCTCAGGTGTACTTGGCTGGCGCCTTAGCCCGTTGAGCCACAGGCGCCGAGCCACTTCTGCTTTTTTTATTTTTTTTTTTTATTTTTATTTTCTTTATTTTTTTGAGACAGAGCCTCAAGCTGTCACCCTGGATAGAGAGCTGTGGCATCACAGCTCACAGCAACCTCCAATTCCTGGGCTCGAGCGAGTCTCCTGCCTCTGCCTCCCAAGTAGCTGGGACTACAGGCGCCCGC
>CAUYRH010153570.1:0-21551 GCA_963574655.1 Perodicticus potto | reverse complement strand
GTGTGTGTGGTGTGCGGTGTGTGTGTGTTGTGTGTTGGGTGTGTGGTGTGTGTGGTGTGTGGTGTTTGTTTGTGTTTGGTGTGTGTGTGTGGTGTGTGGTGTGTGTGTGTGGTGTGTTTGGTGTGTGGTGTGTGTGGTGTGTGGTGTGTGTGTGTGTGTGTTGTGTGTGTGTGGTGTGTGTGGTGTGTGTGTGGTGTGTGTTGTGTGTGTGTGGTGTGTGTTGTGTGTGTATGTGTGTGGTGTGTGATGTGTATGGTGTGTGGGTACTCAGGCTTCTTGTTGCTAAGGAGATTAAAGTAGAAATTTCCGGGTGCCATTACGCTCAGGAATCTAAAAGCATTGTAACTGTTATAGGAAGTTTTAAATGCTATAGCACAGAACAAAAGTTACATGTGGTCACACCTCTAAACAAGCAGATAAAGCTGCATTGTCGTGATTCACACGTAGTTTGTGTGGACATCACCAGGGTGGTGAAAGTCTGTGGGCGAGTGAGTAGAGGGTGTGGGACCCCCAGGCACAGTCCCTCAACCAAATCCAAAGGTCCTTTCTTTAAAAGGATTTGAAAATTGGGATCCAGCAAAAGGCCATAATCAAGGATCCAGGAGGCCACGTGCATCCCCAAAGCCGCAGATCCCCACCATCCTTAACTATGAGCCTTTTTCGTTCATAGAACGAGTGTCAGAACACACGGCTGGGAAGGCTACAGAGAGAGTTCCATGCAGCTAGGCCGTGATTTGCGGTAATAGTACAACATGCTGGAGTTGACTCCTGACAAATCATGAGAACTGATGGTTACATTTCCAGGCACTCGGAGAGCCATTGCTACATAGAATCGTCATTAAAGATTAAATTATAGAAGTCACAATCACATAAATGATACGTAAAGCAAAAGTAATGCAAATAAGCAATACTTGGGACACTCAGTTCCAAAATATTGTGCTTCGTCTTATCATGACCTCTCCCTCGGGGCTGCTGGCGGGAAGCAGGGTGAGCTACTGCGCTTTCTGCACTGCCACGTCGGCAACACGGAACTGGTTGTAGTGGGAGCAGTTTCATCATGGACATTGGCAAGCTTAGGAATTGAGGCTTAATGTAATGTTTCATTGATTGCCTAGACTTATGATAACGAAAAATATTAGTAATGCAGATGAAACTTAAAAGCATGTTATATCTGCAGCCATCACATTGTGAACAGCACAGAAATTAGGGAAATTCTCCTCCAGTATCTGAAAACTACCATCTGATTCGGCAAAGAAGTCACACACATCTCTGACAAAGAGGTCAGTCCTGACACATCTCCATGGGCACAACCATCGGACAACCACCCAGCATTACCATTGCAATTACATTCATTTATAAATGAAAAAACATAGTGTGGCTATAGTTCAAGTGTTTTTTGTTTTTTGTTTTTTTTGTCTTAAATAGATTTTATTTTCTATAGCAGTTTTAGATTCACAGCCAATTGAGCAGAAGACACAGAGACGTCCCATATAGCACCCCTGTACCCATGCAGAGCCCCCCTGATGGTCAACACTCCCCACCACCGTGGCACATTTGTTACAATCGATGAAGTATTTTGGGAAAAAAATTAACGAAAGCATTTAGTAAGAATCACTTTTTTCTGCACAAAATTTATAATAAAGAATATTATGTATTTATTATTAATTGTAAATATCATGTACTAATACCCTTCAAATGTATTATGAGCATTAACACATATAATGAACTCTGTTCCTGTGCATTAGTACATATTCACGAACACATGAACGCATTCTTCCACTTTGTGAATCCAGTGGCCAAGCCAATACTTAATCCTGTTGACTTTTTAGCTCACCTTACTGTGTTCGTGTGTATGTATCTATATGTATAGTTGAGTCTCGTCCTTTTCATTTGCACTCTCCTGATAAATAATGATGTTGAGTGAACATTACAAGCTGATAGGCTGGTGGATATCATCTTTTGTGAAGTGTCCTACCAAGAATTTTCTGATTATTATTGCAAAAATTCTTAAAATATCGTAGTTCACGGGTGGATATTTGCATTGAGAAAACTTATCTGACTCTGTGGCTTGCATTTTTACTCTATTCATGGTAAATTTTTGATAAACATAAGTTCTTTCATCTAGTAAAATCCATTTTTTAAAAAAGTTAGTGCTGTTTGATTCTAAGGAATATTTTACCACTGCAAGTTTGGGCAGATATTTTCCCATGATATATACTAGAAGTTTTGTGGCTTTGACATTCACTTTGAAGTTTAAGCCTCATTCAGAACTTTTTTACATATGCTATGAAATGGGAGAGAAAGGTAACTTTATTTCCTTATGAATATTCCATTTATCTGGCTCAATTTTTTAAAAATTTGTTTTTCCCACACAGGCAATTTTGTTATCAGTTGGCTGACCATAATACGTTGGTCTGTTTCGAGACTCTATATTTTTTTTTATCTATTTTATAGTCTTGTTTCCCATCACACTGTTCATATCACTGCAGCTTTGTAGTGAGTCCTGAAATCTGGTGTTGTGAGTCAACCAGACAGGGAGGCTGTCCCTGTTGAAACTGTCTCAGCTCTTCTTGGTCCTTGGCATTGCTGTACTCAGTTAACTGCTAGATTGTTGGTTTTCTCAAACATCATTGCAATTTTGACTGAAATTGCACTGACTTTACTGACAAATTTTGGAAGAACTGTCATGAATATGACACTGAGTTTTATAGTCAAAGAACAGGGCACATGTATCCATTATATCTGGAGAATTTGGCTGTCACCTGCCCTGGCATTCCTGGAGTAACCCCAGCTTGCTCATGTGAAAACTTCGAAATATTTTGTTATACATTTTACATATATTTTTCAGGAGAGTGAATGTTCTCTAATTTTCTCTGCTTGTAATGGCATTGACAAGCTTTCTGGCTCACTGAGTGAATTTGGAGGTAGTCCCACTTTTTTTTTTTTTTTGCATTCTTTTTTAAAATTTTTATTATTATTTTCTTTTGAGGTTTTTGGCCAGGGCTGGGTTTGAACCCACCTCCTCCGGCATATGGGGCTGGCACCCTACTCCTTTGAGCCCAGGTGCCGCCCTTTTTTTTGCATTCTTTGGGAGATCTTGTATAACATTGGCATTATTTCTCCTTAAATTTTTATAAAAAACAATCAGTCAAGCTCTTTGAGGATGGAGACTTCTTTGTGGAAAATTTCTAGATTGCAGATTGAATTTTGTTAACAGACATAAGACAACTTAGATTTCCTATTTTGTTTAGTGTCAATGTTGGTAAGTGATGTTTTAGCAGAAATATTTCCATTTTTATACCATTTATATTTATTGGCATATAGTTGTTCTCAATACCCTATCATAATCCTAAGATCTAAGGTGTATTTCCTCTAAGTGGCATAGAAATATTTTATCCACTTGAACATCTTAGTCTGTAAATTAAAGTACATTATTTACTTAAAATTAATGTAATTAATCATTCAATTGGGATCTTTATCAGTCTCAGTCCTCAATCAATAAAGAAAGAGAAACCATATAGTCATTTGTACAGGGAAGATTAATCACAAGGTATCATGAGCTACAACAAGGGATGGCAGTCACAAGGAAAGGAACTCTAGAGAATATAGAAATAGAGCCGCCACACGAATGCCCCAGGAAGAGCCCTGTCCCCTCCGCCCCACCCCAGGCTGAGAGCCAGAGCCTGTAGGACGTGGCTCCCTGCATATAGGAAGAGGATCTGTGCTGCTGCAGCGTTGGAACTGGCTGGAAATCTTCTGCATCTTGCCAGAGATCTTCCTTCTGGGGAGCTGGGGAAAGTTGTTGCAAGAAAGATGTCTCTCCGAATACCTTCTTCTGTGAAACCACCTGGGACGGCGTCTGCTGGACCAGTGGAACACTGTATTAGACCACTGTTCACTGCAGGAGCCTGGTGACCGAGCAGGTGCATGTCTGAAGGAACCTGATGTCAAGGAAGCTGCACATCTGGAGGGGCCCGGTGTCAGGGAAGCTGCACATCTGGAGACATCTGGTGTCAGGGAAGCTGCACATCTGGAGGGGCCCGGTGTCAGGGAAGCTGCACATCTGGAGGGGCTCGGTGTCAGGGAAGCTGCATATCTGGAGGCATCTGGTGTCAGGGAAGCTGCACATCTGGAGGTGTCTGGTGTCAGGGAAGCTGCACATCTGGAGGGGCCCGGTGTCAGGGAAGCTGCACATCTGGAGGGGCCCGGTGTCAGGGAAGCTGCACATCTGGAGGGGCCTGGTGCCAGGGAAGCCGCACATCTGGAGGCGTCTGGTGCCAGGGAAGCTGCGCATCTGGAGGGGCCCAGTGTCAGGGAAGCTGCACATCTGGAGGCGTCTGGTGCCAGGGAAGCTGCACATCTGGAGGTGTCTGGTGCCAGGGAAGCTGCGTATCTGGGGGGCTTTCTAGGGGAGCTCACCAGAACCAAGGAACAAAGCTCTTCCGTTCTGAGGTGTCTAACACCGTGTCAAGTGGCAAAGTAGAAATATGTAACAGGCCCAGATCCTTTCTCATAGAGAAGGCAAACAGCCTGCAGTTGGAGCCCAGAGCTAACAGATGCATAACCAGCATGGAGTCTTTCATGTCCCTTCCAATAATGATATTCTAATAATTATACTTTTTGCATGTAATATAATTAATACTTTGCTTGGGATCATACTTAACCTATTACCTTTTTTCTATGTTTTTATTTGTTGTATGTTTCTTTTCTCTACTTTTCTTCTTTTGATTTAAGCAAGTATTTTAAAGTTTTTATCGGTATCATTTTGTTGATTTTATGAACATCTCTTTTTCTTCAAGAGTTATGATTATAAACTTGAGATTATAAGGTGCACCTTGATTAATTGCAGCCTAATGTAAGTTAACTTGATGAGCCCTCCTCGGTGACACTACATATAACCTCAGAAGATTTGAAGCCAGTGTTCTCTCTGTTATTATTATGTATTTTAATCTCTCCATATTTTAGACCACGGCAAGTATCATTTTTTGTAAAGCTAATATTTATTTATATTTACCTTATTTATCCTCTCTCACTTTTTTTCTTTACTGGATTTCTGTGTTTCTCTCGAGGATCATTTTCTTTCTTCCTAAGCAGTTCTCCTTATCACCTATGTTCATGTAGGGGACGGATGCACTTATTTTGACTTCGCGTGTGGACAATTTCTTCTTCCAGCAGAACCCCAGGTGGTCAGTTGTTCAGATGTTACTCCACTGACGTCAGTGTCAGCTAATAGAATTTTTGTTTTCCTTTGCAGGTAATGATTACTTTTTCTCTGCCTTCTTTTAGTCTTTGGATTTCAGCAGTTTTTTTATGTGTTGTCATAATAATTCATGTTTGTGCTGCTTCAGACACATCGTCCTTTTATATCAAGGTCTTGAGTCTGACCGTCTGTTCTAGAAGATTCCAGCATTGCGTCTTTTGCTCCTTCCCCTCCTCCCCGGCACTTCTCACCGTGCGCTGTGTCTGATGCTGTTTCCGCTGTCTCTCTCCTCTTTACTTAAGCCTGATATTTCTAATGATCCGTTGTATAGAATCTAATTCTACTTCAATGTTGCTTTTAAGCTTAGCTATTAAGTTCTTACCTTCGTTTATTGAATTTTTACTGATAAAATTGTTAGTTGACTCCTTTTTATAGAATCAGAGTTTCTGATTAGGTTCCTCATCTTTGCTTGGCCATATTAGTCAGAGCGAAAGTCCATGCCTGGTAACTGGTCAGGGACCATCTGGATCCTACCCCAGGCATCACAACTCCAACCAGTGGACCATCTGAACTTCTTTCTCTATTTTCATCATGTTTTATTTTCTCGGTCATACCTGGTGATCTTTTGTGAGATATTGGGCATTTGTATGAAAATCTATGGAGACTTGGGATGATGTTCTTGTCTGTCGAAGGGTGCGTCTTCCCACTGGTCCCATACGCTCGTAGGGTGCGTTCACTTGTGGCTATGACACTGTTTTTGTTTGATTGTTTTGTTTTGCAGTAGTTTTTATAAGTCTTTGTATAACTCTAATTTCCTTCCTTTTAGGATTTCACTTCGAAGTTTATAACTGACAGCTTGGAGTATTCATGAACACCCATGGACCCCTAAGGTCCAATTCAGTCCCGTAAGCCAAAAATTACGGTTTTATACTCCAAACTGCAAAGCTTTGTGCTTGGGTTCCTAGGATTTTTCCCCATTCACCTTAAGAATTTAATAAACGCCTTTGGGGGCAACCGCAGATTTATGAAAGAATACTCTCATTGTAGGTTGAGTGGTTGACCTCTCCTGTCCCCGGGTTAATATGGTGAAGCCTTAACCCCCGTATGGCTGTCTTTGAGAAACATTAGGCTCAGATAGGTTGTGAGGTACACTGGGATTAGTGCCCTTAAAGTAAGAGGAGTGTATGTCACAGCTCTCCCTGCCAGCTGAGGTCATAGCAAGAAGGTGACATCTGCCCGCCCAGCAGGGGCCCTCACCAGGCCCAGGCTCGGCCAGCTCTGTGACCTCACGCTCAGCCTTCAGCACTAAGAAAATCAGTGTGTCTTCCCCCTAAGCCACCTCCTCTGTGGCGTGTTGTTGTGGCATCGTGGTGGCTGGGACACCCCGCACCTCCCTCTCTCCGGGATCCTCACACCCCTGAGAGCAGTGGCCCCCTTGCTGGTGTCAGCGCAGCCTGGGCAGTGCCCTGCAGGTTTCCAGGACTCCCTCCCAGCCAGAGGGGAGACGCAGCCTGCCCGCCGCTCCCTCCTGCCTGGGACCTTTACTTCTCCTGACACGGTTGCTGGGGCAGCTCTCTGGTGCCTGCAGACTGACGGTTTTCTTTGTAATTTGACTTTTCTGCATGTTCTCGATGAGGCATTTGTATGTGCCACTCACTCCTTTACCTTAGCAGAAAAAAAATCAGGGAGGCAGTGGACAGCCAAACGGGGAGGCTGGGGATCCCCCGCCCTGCATCGCTGGGTCAGGATGGAGAATGGGAAGGCTGTAGCCTGCGCGTTACCCGCTCCCAGTCTCCGACAATGTTCCCAGGGAACCACTGCCCAGTCCTTTAACCCACGAGGCCATCTCTGGAACGTCCTCCACACACAGCCCCAGGCGTTCACATAAAATTCCCCCTCTCTATCTGCCCAACTCTCTTAGCTTCTTACCGGAGATTAGCATATCATTCTGGTCAAACACCAGCCAGTTGTCTGAATTTGCTCGCTTCTCCCTTAGCATCACGATTTCTCAGCTAAATTCAGGCTGACTTTATGTGTTGGACAGGTTTGTATCTCTCCCTTTCCCCCTTAATAAATGAAGGGAATAATACTCGTGACAGAGAAAGAGGGTCACCAAGACGATGCAAATATTTGGGAAGCAGCATCGTTTGGACACTTGAAAGAAAAGTGCAATATAAATGATTATTTTTTAAAGCACCATATGTAGGAAATGCAATCCAGCTTTTTCAGAGAAAAAGTGTTTTGGCGTTTCATCCCAATTTACTGATGAATGGTAACTAATGAAATGTTTGTCTGGGACTCTGAAGAGGCAATTCAATTGGCTGTGTGTAGACAGATAACGCCAGGCGCTTTTGATCTTGCCGACCAAAGCATCTTATATAATGATAAATTATACCAGGTTTCAAAACCCTCTAAATGATGTTATCTGCAATACCACTGTCTCTCCTTACTATCTCCCGGTTTTACTTTCTCTTGGTGAAAGAAATAACAGTTTGTAAAGGCTTATAAATTCCAGCTCTTATCTTTTAAAATGGTTGTTCTTTTTCCACATCTTCACATGCAAATAGACTGCCTTTCTTCAGTCTTTGATAAAGAACCAGGAGAAAAGTTCACCAGGTTTTGATAAGGCATCTGGAGAAACCCGGCCAGCACACACAGAAGCACATGGAATTTATTATCTGCTGGCCAGCTGCCCTAAGCATCCCTCCCCTGACACCCTCCGAGGAGGCCGGGCTAAGCACTGTGGGAGATACTCGGAAAAAGCAAAGGGATAAAGAAACAGAAAGCTGTGGAAGAATTCAGAATCGTCTGGTCACAAAAGGAATTGACTTAATTGTCTTTGGCACGGATGACAGCACTGGGGTTGTGGAGAGAGCGTGGGCCAGGCCTCCCTTGGAGGAGGCTTCAGGCAAGGTGACTTCTCAGGGTCCTTTGACCTTCAGTTCTGTGGACTAGTCCTGACTTGGCTTCTAATTTGCTGCATGACCTTGGAAGGATCCATCAGGCATTTAGCATCTTTCTCCGAGAAAGGAAGGAGGAACGGAGTTGGGTCTCTGCAACGCCCTGGTCCTGACGCTCATCCCCACTGGCCAGGATCATCAGTTCTGGGGTGGGGGAGGGGGATCGTCCAGGGGGCCCAGCCCCTCCCCCTCATGTGGCACAATGTAAAGCTAGACAGCACGTCCCTTTACATTGTGCCCCATCCTCCCCACCTACAGGTCCCTGGCTTTGCCCAGACACACGAGACCCTCCCCATCTTCACTTCCTTCTCCACCTGCTCACATCCCACAGATCTGCCAAATTTCCTTTCCGAAACTACTTTCTTTTTCCCCTCTGAATCCCATCTTTTACTTGATTATAATCAAGGTCAGAGTTTTCTCCAGATGTTTCTTGCTAGCCTGAAGTAGACCCTTTGTTTTCTTTTTTATTTTTATTTTAAAGCTTCTTCATGTATGCTTTATAAAAAATATTTTAGATTAATATGAGGGTACAAATGTTTAGGTTACATTGTTTTCATTTTTAAGGTGAAGGTCAAGTTGTAGGTGAGCCCTTCAGCCAGGACGTGCTGTCTAGCTTTACATTGTGCCCCATTAGGCCAGAGTTTACCATCCTCTTCCCCCTCCACTCTAATCAACTTGCATTTTTGACTTGTAGTTGTTTATCTATTGGTTTCATATTAGTATTGAGTACATTGGATACTTGCTTTTCCGTTCTTGTGATACTTTACTGAGAAGAATGTGTTTCATCTCCATCTAGCTAAATACAAAAGATGTAGAGTCTCCTTCATGGCTGAATAGTACTCCATGGTATATATATATACCACAGTTTGTTTATGGGTTAATGGGCACTTTGGTTGATTCCACATCTTGGCAACTGCGAATTGAGCTGTAATAAACATTCTAAGGCCAATGTCCTTATGGTAAAATGAAGTTTTTCTTCTAGATACCTAGTAATGAGATTGTGGGATCAAAAGGAAGACCAACTTTTAGTTCTTTGAGGATTCTCCGTACTTCTTTCTGTAGTGGTTTGTATTAGTTTGTAGTTCTACCAGCAGTGTAAAATGTTCCTTTCTCTCCACATCCAGGCCAGCATCTGCAGATTTGGGATTTTGTGATGTGGCCTAATCTCGCTGGAGTTAGGTGAGATCTCAGGGTGTTTTGATTTGCATTTCTCTGATGGTTAAGGATGGTGAGCATTTTTTCATGTGTTTCTTAGACATTCATCTGTCATCTTCAGAGAATTTTCTGCTCAAGTCTCTTGCCTACTTATAAATAGAATTGTTTGTTATTTTCTTGATTAAGTTCTCTGTAGATTCTAGTTATCAGGCCTTTGTAAGATTCATAACATGCAAAAAATCTCCTCCCATTCTGAAGGTTGTCTGTTTGCTTTACTTGTGGTACCCTTAGCTGTGCAGAAGCTTTTTAGCCTAATCTTGGTGCTGGGAGAATGGGTTAGCCACATCCAGAAGACCGAAATAGGACCTGCAATTCTCACCACTGACAAAAATTGAATCTTGCTGGGTAAAAGATTTAAATTTAAGATACAAAATAACAAAAATTCTAGAGAAAAAGTGTATGGAAAACTCTTGACAGAATCAACCTGGGAAAAGATTTTATGAAGAAGACCCCCTTGACAATTGCAGCAACACCAAAACTACTTTTCCTAGTCTTTTTTGTCATGTTACTTTTCTTTTTAAAAATTCTCATTTTGTGACTTGGCCCTAATTTTTTTCTGTCTACAAGAGCCAACTTAAAAACATTTAAATATCCAATAGGCAGATAAGGTCCGCCTCTACTCAGAGCGTGCACGGTGATGCTGGGATGGACACCGCTGTATGGTGGTGACTGTCACGCCAGCACGCCCCACAGCTCTCTTGCTGCGTGTTCCACGTCCAGCACTTACTCGTCTTAGAATTCCGAGTCCAACCCTTAGACCACATCTCCCCCCCCCCAGCCCCTAGTGACCTCATCTGCCCTTCTGTGGGTCCATCACTGGACACAAACCAAGAATGTCAATTCACATCACAGAACAGAAAGGTTGGCTCTGGAGTCTGGAGCAGGGAAGGGGCCTCATAGCATGAGACAGCATCCCCTTCCACAAGGAGCTTCCACGCCAGTGCACCAGCCCTACTTGGAACGGCTTCTCCTTCCTCTGCACATTCTCCCAACTGTGTCCCAGAGAATGCAGGAAGCTCTCAGGGAAGCGGCTGGGCCAGTGCTGGGGACCCGAGGCTGTGGCATCCCTGGGTCTGGTTCAGCTTCAATCTCCAGGCATAACCAGAGGCAGGGCCACTGCCCTTGGAGGTGCTTGTCAGATACGGGCAGGGCCCACCACACCTGTAGGGGGGGGGCTTCAGAAGCAGATGGGATGGCAGGGAACCCCCGCCCCACACACAGAGCCATCCACGCCTCTGGTCCAGCCCCAGCTGGGCTGTCTGCTTCCCTCCATGTCCTCCATCTAATCAGTCCACCATTTCTCCACCCCGATCTCTGCTCCTTGTGCTCTCTGCCATTAGCCTCTGGTTTGGGACAATTCAACCTCCACGAAGGAATTGAGAAGTGCAGATGGGAAGAGGGGACAGAATCCTGAATGGGGCGCATGAGTTGAGTGCGGCTTCTATTTGTCCACCTGCAAACAGGGAATGGATGAAAGATGACCTCAGAAGTCCAACACAGCTTTAAAGGCCTCAAGATTCCAGAAGGCTGCTTTATATGACAGGTTGTTATTTGTTTTATTGAGGTGAAATCCACAGCACATAAAATTAACCATTTTGAGATGAACAGTGAGGTGGCATTTAGTACAGTCAGGAAGTTGTGCAGCCAGACGGGTTATTTAACGTTTTGCTTTTCTTTCTTTCTTTCTTTTTTTTCTTTCTTTTCATAGCCAGGACAGAGAAGCTGGGAAAGTGAAAGAGGAGATGTGGGCTTTCACCTGGCCCCATTTCCCTGGTAGGAGCACAGCAGAGCCGGTGACGGAAGTCCTGACTCCACCTGCCACCTGAGGAGGCATCGATGACCCTCTGGGACTCAGTATTCAGGCCGGGTGTCACTCATCCTGGGTCTGCACTTACACAGATACTCCTGTCACCCGCGGACAGCTGTGAGCACAGGAGAACTTGAAAGAGTGCCAAATCCAGGCCTCAAGGGGGCAGAGGAGATGAGGCTGGTGATGGAAGAGGGGCCCTGGGAACCTGGGGGACTGTGGTGACATCTCCAGTGTTCAGGGTGCCCCCCTGTCCTGAGGCTGGAGCTGCAGCCCAGACTCTGCACAGTGCAGCCTGCTCGGTGAAGAATGATGCTGCCCATTGTCTGCAGAGAAACTGAGGTTGAGGGGATAGAAATGAGGCTGTGGCTGCAGCACATTAGAGGGACTCCGGGGTTGTCATGTCCGCACAGCAAAAGGTAAGTTGTACCCTAGCACTGCCCCACCTTCCTCCAGGTGCTTCCTCCTAACCAGGCTTTTAGCATCTAAAAACAGGCACTAATTTCTTTATTTTTCTTTATGGCCCTTTAGTGTGAGCATGTATATTTGTTTCTGTTCAGTTGCCATCTTGGTGTTGTTTACTGGGAAAGTCTGTACTTCAGTATGTATTACGTTCTTTTGGAGAAATAAAAGCTATGCTTTTTAAAAAATGCATTAAAAATGCACTATGAAGACAGAGATAAACTTACAGGAAAAATGTATTCGTGCCCCAAAGTGCCAAGTGCCGTGAACAGTGGCTTCTGGTTCTTGAGAGTAGAAGATGGCCCTCTGGAGATAACTTGGGGAAGCTAAAAGCTGGGGTGGCAGTCACCAGAGTCGGGGGGGTTGGGCTGGGGGTCCACCTGCGAGGAGCCTTCTGGGAAAGTCATTGCACAGTCAGAAAGCCAGGGGAGCTGCAAGGGAGTGGCGGGGGAGGGGGTGAGGGAAGGGGTGTGTGGCCCAGGTGGGGCTGCAGCCCAGCGCTGGACCTGACAGCTCTCCCTGGCAGGCCTGCTGGCCCCGGCTGCCCTGCGCTCTGGCAGGACCGTGGTTTCAGCACAGGGAAGGCAATTCTCCCAGCAGCACCAGGAGTGTGGTTTATGGTTGCTGCAGAGCAGCTCTCCCAGCGACTCTAAATTACTGCGCTCGCGCTGACGCACGCGTGCATGAATAATAGATCCTGACGGCGCGGAGCACCTCGCCAGCAATTTCTCAAGGCGCCTGGAGAGCTTCTCAAGGGTGCTTGCCGAGGTCATAGCCTGCTTGAGCTGTTCGGGGCGGGGAGAAGCAGAAACCTGCAGGTGTAGAAGAAACGCTTTTCCTCAGCGGTGTCAGCTTCACATGGAAGCCGCCAGAGGTGGGGGAGCAGGTGTCTGTGGGCGGGAGCCGGCTGCGTCTGCCCAGCCGGGCTCCGGGAGTCAGAGGCCTCCCCGGCAAGGCTCCACCTGCCTCAGTCCACTTACTCCTCCCAAATGACCAGCCTGGGCAAGGTGGGGACGGGATCCAAACACAGGGAGCTCTACTGGGCCCACAGCTGTCACAGGATCACCTGTCACAGCAGGAGAGGGGAATCCAGAATTCTGGGCACCAACCGTGAAGCCGTTGGTGACGCCTGTCCTGGGAAGCCAGGGTCCCTATGGTGTCTCACTCCTGGCCCACTGACCTTGAGAGACCTTGAGTGGGTAACTGATGGTCCTGGGTCACAGAGAACTGGATGCCATGATGTTGAGGGGCTTCCAGAGTCGCGCCTGCCATCGCCAGCAGCAGACGGCACAGTGAGTGGGGTGGGGCCTGGGGAGCAGGAAGGTCCCCACCCGGTGCTGCCTGTCCCCACCCGGTGCCACCTGTCCCCTTCCTTCTGGCGGAGCAGAGGGTGACCAGACCCTGGTATGGTGTGTTCTGCTTTATCCTTTCCTGAATTGTAAATTCCAGGATTCCTTGACAGTTTGGGAAAGAAAAATGTGGTCAGGGCTGTGTTACAGGGTCTGTGCCCAGGCAGGGGTATCCTGGGCTTTGCCTTTCCAGTAAGAGTGAATTTGTGTCCAACCTGGAGAAGGGATGCTGTCCCCCAGAGATGCCCACAACTGATCCATGGAGCCCGTATGTCACCTACATAGCAGAGGGGACTTTGCTGATGTGACTGTGTTCAGGATCTTGAGGTGGGGAGGGGTCCTGGATCTTTCTGCTGGGCCGAGTGTCATCATCAGGTCCTTCTGAGGGAAAGAAGCAGGAAGGCTGGAATCAGGGGCACCATAAGGACGGGGGCAGAGCCTGGGAGGGACGCAGGGCCATGCCAAGGAGAGCAGCAGCTACTGGGAGCCCTTCCTGCCCCCAGGACACAGTGCAGGTCCCTGCTACACCCGGACGCACCACAGGTTTGAAGAGTTTCTGGTCTGTCTCTCTGTGGCTGCGTGGAGGGAGGAGCATTCAGTGGGCCGTACAGGTCTCATCAGGAGGGAGGCAGGGGCAGGTGAGGAGGGTCACTCTGGGAGGTCAGAGGGAGGTGGCTGGGGACAGGCTGGAGGGTCACTTGGGGAGGTCAGTGGCTCGCTCAGTGTCAGCTGCAGCTTAGAAGCAGAGGTCAGGGGTGAAGTAGTATCTTAGTGTGACCCTTAGCCAACAGGCAGGAGCCACAGAGTGAGGTGGACACTTCTGTGTCAGCAGGACAGGGGCATGGGCAACTCTGTGCTTTGAACGGAGAGCTTGGTGGGTCTGTGCTGGGGGCAGTCACAGGAGCCATCTCCTTTTGGCCTTGCTGTGTCAGAGAAGCAGAGGCCTTGTTGGAGTTGAAGTTCTGTGCAACAATTCTGCCCGGTGGAAGAACCTGGGCCTAAGGCAGGTGTCAAGCCACCATCAGGGCCGCCTCTGCTCCCAGGAATTGACCAAACATTCCCGAGGTCGCCCGCACATAGCCTTTCCCTGGCCTAGCACCGAGCTGCTTCACTGAAGTTCATATTCTTCCATCCCCCTGAAGGGAGGGGCAACCCTAACCCCGCAGTCCTTTGAAACCAGATGGAACTTCAGAGAGCTTTGCCTTTTACAGCGAGTGACTGTTATGTGGGGACTGAATCACAGATCTGCATCTTGAAGTTAAACTAATGCCTGACTGTCTGGAAAATCCAGAGATGTACCAGGAAGCTTGGTCTGTTGAAAAACGTACTAAGAAAAGAGGGAGAGAAACAAGCAGAGAAAGAGACAGAGGGAAACTGATGTAATGCCTTAAAAATAAGGTTTAATGCAAGAAAATTCTAAATTAAAATATTTTCTGAACAGTTGCAGCTAGACCTCTCCTCGATAGCCCTGAATGCCCACAGCTCCTGGGCCAGCACTCTGAGCCTCTCTAGTGGCTGTTGAACCCTGCCCCTCCTTTCTGTCACAGGTCAGACACAGCTTCTCCCTGGGTGTAAGACTGTCAGGCAGCTCTGGCCACAGTAAGTAGGTCCAGCTGGATGACCTTACTGGGCCGATGGCGCCCACCTTGGCCAACTGACTTCCTGGAGGGGCAGGTTTCTGCGGCTGGGCCGGGGGCCTCCTCAAGCCGTGTGGCTTGTTGGTGGCTGTTTCCACCTGTCTAGCTGGGTGCCAAGTCAGAAAGCTAGTCCCAGCAAAGGGTCTGTGGGTGCCAGAGCTCCCCACAGATATCTGTCCCTGGCCACATGTCAGGGGAGACCCCAGCATGCCTTGAAGCAGAGCCCATGCAAATGGCATCCTTGATCTTACCCTCAGTGTTGTGCTCCCACTGGCGACAGAGCACCCGGCAGCAATGACAGCTGCAACACAGGGGAGTGCTGCCCCTTGTGTCCCCTCTTGTGGGCTAAGTTCCTGCAGGCTGCTCTGTCCTTTCATCTTACAAAGGGACTCTTGCCTGGCGAGAGGAAATAGGAAACATAAGCTAAATGTCCCTGATGTCTAGGTTGGCAGAGAATAGGTAGAGTTGCATTAGTGACCCCTAGAGTGGTCAGGCCATGAGCTCCCACCTCAGAACCCTGATTCTGCACCATGTGTGTCCAGCTCTTGTCACCCCCAGGTCCCCTCCTAGAGTGGCCACTTTCTCTACCTATCACCCCCTAGTCTCTTTTCTGTCCACTGCCTCCAGAAAACCTAGTCTAATCTCTGCCTTCCCCACCCCATGTGCTCATAGATTGCCGCTGAGCTCTCCTCTAGTTCTCTCCATCTTGTTCCCCATCCAGGACACCAGGAGAAGCATCTGCATGGCAAAAGAAATGGGGTTTGCAAGATCCTTCCACACTTTATCTGGAGCATTCCTGTACCATCCTGTGAGAAAGGGCTTGAGTTGGAAGCCACAAGGCTCCCCAGTGCCCACACTTCTCTCCCTTTTCTGGGTGCACAGCTGGACTCATATTTCCACCCCTTTCTAGCTAAAAGACAGGGTTCTGGTCAAGGAGGGTGAGCTGGGACCAGGGGCCTCTTCCAGGCCCAGACCTGCAAAGCTATCATGTGTCTTCTCCCTCCATGTGATGTCTGGCTGGAGTGCCCTCTGAGCACAACAGGAGGAGCCACAAGGTGGAAGGATCCTGGGCCCCTGAATGGCAGTGCACCACAGAGCCCACCTGACCAAAGAGAAACAGCAGGGACAGGGGCTAAGAGAGGAATCTAGGTGCACAGTGCAAGCAGCAGCCCCTCTCAGGGCCCAGCAAGGGCGGGGGACCTCTACTTAATTCTGTCCAGGGCACCCACTTCCCTCAGTTCCTTCCTGGCCCTGGTGAGAAACAAACTGTAATAGTGCTAAGCCACTAAAACTGGGAGATTTGTTTCAGCAGTTACCCTATCCTGCCTCATACATGCAGACAGGTTACTTTGTGTTTTCACAAATGAGGAAACCAGGAATTTAAAGCTCTATGACTTGCCCAAAGTCACACAGGTAAAATGTGAACAGAACTCTTGTTATGAAGTGCTTTGTAGAGAAACTGATGGGTTTACATTATTTCATAGGAACCTGGCACAAAGCCTAATCTGTCACAAAAGGTACTCAGGAAATTGTTGAATGGATAATCCTTGTATTAATATGGAATGCAAGTTTTCTGTAAGTTTAGTTTATTTAATTAAATTGTAAGTTAGATAATTATTATTTACTTTGGAAAAAAATGTTGAATTTCTATTGTTGAAAAGGCATGAATGACCCTTGAATTTGAAAGTTAGGGAAAGATTAGCACAAAAAGCTTTAATTAAGGTGTTGGAGAGGATGTGACAGAAGCATAGCGCTTTTCACACCCACGCAACTTCCTGGGATGCTGACAGGGTACAGGGGGTGCTGCTGACCAGCTTTGAAGTCAGAGCTGGCTTTGAATTCCTTTCAGTGGTGTGCTGTCTGTGGGGACTTACCTGAGGTTCACTTATCTTTTTTGTAAAATTTCATAAGACCTATTTCTATGGTTGTTAATAAAAAACTAAGATTTGTTAATCATTTTCCCTGTGCCATGACTACACCATGTGGGTGCGTACATGGTCTTGTTTCACCAAGCTCCAGAGGCTGGTAAATGCCAGAGCAGAAACTCAGACTTGGACAGTTATGAGACCTGAGCCTTGCATGAATCTCCTACAGAACAGGTGTGAGTAGAGCCATGGTCTGGGGGCTCTCGTGGAATTCTGGTGCCTCCTCCCCACCACATCCTTTCTTCTCTATGCACCTGCTTGTTCTGGGCCTCCCCTGATTCTCACGTCACCCACAAGGGCTCCCAAAAGGATGCTGTTTGAAAAATCCTGGGAGACTTTAAATAAATTGAGATATAATCCATACACCATTTTGGGGGGGATGGGGTTCAGTTGAGACAAAGAAAGAAGCTGTTTTCTTGCTGGTCTAAAGATTGAAATTGCAGGGCAGTGCATGGCCAGGGGCTAAGGCTCCAGCCCCTTAAGGAACTGAGTTGAGAGAAGGAAAGTGAATGCTCAGCAAACCTGGTGGCCTCACCCTGCCCTTCCTACAAGTTGGTTTTGGGGGCCAAGTGCACCTCCTTGAGAGGGTGGGCAAGCTTACATCAATTATCGCCTCTTGCAAGGATCTTTACACCCTTAGAGGGGCATATTATTATATTTATTAACAGAAACCCTGACAGCTGTAATCCACACCTTGACTCATGTGTGAGCCATCTTTGCGGCTCTCACTGCTTCTTCTCCTTAAGATCTAATCTCAGTGACATCTTCCCTGTCAACCTCCTCTGAGTGACTCCCTTTATTTTATCCATTATGTCTGTTTCACCGTGTGATCTTCATTTCCTTCAGATCACTTGTTTCAACTCATAATAATATGATTATTTTCTGTCTCTCCACATTATTTTTGATAATTTCAGCAGAGTGAATAACAGAATACTGAAAACAGCAAGGTTTTAAATAAGACAGAGTATTATTTTTACCTCAAATATGGTAAGCTCAGAGTTAAGCAGTCAGGCCTGGTGTGACAGCTACAAAAACACCAGGGACTCTGGTTCTTGCCCTTTTGGTGCTCTGACATTCCTGCACACAGTACAGCTCATGCTCTAAAAAAGCTGCTGGAGCTCCTGCCATTGTATACAGATTCCAGCCACAGGCTGTCAGGAAGGGAACTGAAATGTAGATGCTTTCTTGCTTAAAAATGCACCTTCTAGAATTTAAATTTGACCCTTTTTCTCATGCCTGTTCTATCAGATCTTATTCCTGTGGTCACTCTCAGCTACAATGGAGGCAGGGGACCATAATCTTATTTTTGATGGCTATACACACAGCTAAGAAGTTGAGGTTTTACAAAAGGACTAAGGGGAAAAATACTGGGGAGAAACTTCGGACCCTCTTCACTAGGAGCCAGTGACACCCAGGAAGGAAGGCACTGTGTCTTTTCGGTTCACGGACAGTGTGCACAAGTCAGACCTGATTAACACCTGTAGAAAGATGAATGTTTTCAGTAATGGACACCCCCCCCAGAAGTGGACACTGACTTAGACTACTCAGAGAACAGGGCAGCCGCTCTGCTGTCTGCAAATCCTCATTCCTGTGCATTGTCAAACACAGAATTGAGGAGTCTCTAGACTCAAGCAGAGGACAAGAAGGTGATTCTAAGATTGGGACACTCCATCTGCCCCAGCATGTGTCCAGCTGCTGTTTCCTTGTCCCTTCCCCTCTTCTAGAAAACCCATCCCTTCCTATGGGAGGTCAGCCACCTGTACTTTGTGGTCTCTGCCCATGTTCCATCTATTTAACCTTCAGCCCCTGCTGTGCTTGAGAATGTTCCACATCTCCCACCCACACCCTTCTTCTTTAGTAGCAAAAAAGGGAAGGTGAGATTCTTGGCCCCATGTGTCTCTCGCTGTTACTGCCACAGTTCACCTGCATGGCCATTTCCTGCAGGTTGCTGCCAGTCAGGCCCTAACAAGCCTGGCTGAGCCTCTGGCTGACATCTGGAGATTGTTTATTCACTCTCAAGGCTGCTGTCATGGAACTAAAGTTGGGGAACTGGACTCCGTGGTGGTGCTGGTCAAGAACCCAGGGTGCTCTGTGTACCCAGGGAAGTACTGACTAACTACAAATTTAGTCTAGAGTAAATATGGCCAAAAATGCTTTAAAGATAGAAGCACTTTAAGATGTTGTGTGACCTTGTAACCTGTGAGGGGGAAACTGTTTGACGTGTAGTATGAGGAGTTTACCACTGCTCACTGTGAGAATGTAACAAAGGGAGACAGCGGGGCAGAGCAGGTCTTTGGGGAGATATCCCGCTGCTCTCTGGAATCGCTGGCTTTTCTCTAAGTAAAAGTGAAGCTGTTCATCTCTTATTTGCTTCTCTGTTGACTGGGTTGGGTGACAGGCAAATGACTCCTTGGTTCCGTAATGTGCCATCAACTTGGCCTCCTTTCCATGCCCGAGAGTCCAGTCTAGTGTCTAGCACACCCCTCTTCACAGGGACGCATGTCCAACTAGAGCAGTGGTTCTCGACCTTCCTAATGCCGCGGACCTGTAATACAGTCCAAAGGGGTCGCGACCCACAGGTTGAGAACCGCTGAACTAGAGTGACCAGATCCGGCCTGTGCCCAGACCCCGTGGACACGCTGGAGCCACGCCCCCGCTCAACGCCTGCTCACCTGTGAGTCTGTCACTCTGCTTCACCCTGACTTTCCTCCTCTGTCCTCTGTGTAGCCTCTCCCCTGACCCTCTTCCTCCTCTCCAGCCACTTCCTGCCGGTCTCCACTGGGCCCCCCAGGGTGGTCTCCCGAGCTGCACACCAGGCCCTCTGCGCTCTCCTGACATGCTCCCTGGCCTCTTATTCCCTGCAGGAGGCAAAGCCCCCTCTGCTTCCCTCCTCTGGGACCGCCAGGACTCAGCCTCCATTCTCTTCCAGCCCGCATCTCCTTCCTCCAGTGCCCTGACCCGGGTCACGGGGCCCCGTCCTGCAGGGTGCCCTCAGCCTCTGCCCTGCCCCCTTGGCCACTGCATCAGCCTCCTGCAGCAGCTGGAGCAAATATCCATACACTCCAAGGTCACAACAGCACAAAATTCTTATTTCGTGGCTGTGGAAGTTAGAAGTCCCAACTGAGTGTCAGTGGGTTAGAATCAAGGCACTGTCGTCCTCCCGAGGCTCCCGGCTGAGGGCGTCTTCCTGCCCTCTCCGGCCCAGATGCCACTCTCCTGCCTCGGCTCCTGGTGCCATCCTCCACCTTCAAAACCTCATTCTCCAGCAGCGTCTCAGAGCCTCTGACTCTCAGGCTCTTCTCCTCCAGGGCTCATCTGATGCTGTCGCCTCCCCTGTAAGGACCCTGGGGTTGCAGCAGGCCCCCTGTGTAATCCAGGAGAATCTCTCGCCTGATGTTCCTTATCACAACCATGAACTCTGTTTTCCCAGACAAGGTGACATTCGCAGGTTCCAGGGAGGAGGATGTGGTCCCTTTGGGGTGGTAGCCATTATCCTCCGACCTATCGCTTGGATGTACCAGGACTCATCCCTCCCCTGTGGCAGGCCCTGCCCCAGCCACAGGCTGTCTGGGCTGCAGGTGTGTGAGTGTGCAGAGTCCAGCCTTTTAGTGCTGACCTTCACAGGACAAAGGAGCAGATTTATCTGTTCCTGTGATCCCTGTAATGCCTTTATAGAGCCAGGCACCAAATAAACTCTCAGGTGGTGGCCCTTTGGGAATGTTACAGGATTTTTGCCAGTCTCTGTCAGGCCCTTTACTGGTTGCTGTGTTTTCTCCATGTCCAGTTAGGGTCAGCTGTGCTTTGGGCAGATGGTTTTCATTACCGTTTAGAGTAGATTTAATGCACAAAGATGTCTATGGGGAAAGAGGCAGGTGCAGAGGGCAACCAGGAGGGAAAGAAAAAAGCCTGCCCTGCTGTTTATGTGAGCAGGATAGAGGGCAGCAAGTCCGGCTGGGTTTCTCAGGTGGGGAGGATTCCCACAGCAGTCGAAGGAGAAGGCAGGTTAGGAAGGGTTCAGGGAGAAGGCCGGCTGGGGACAGAGCCGGAAGAAAATAATCTATACTGTCTCTAGGAGGGAGTCCGAGGAGATGCCCTCAGCCTTTTGGATGAATTCTAATTTTTAAATAAAACCCAGATGTGGATCATACACACTTTATGTGTGAGTGTTTGTGTTTGTGTGTGTTCCAGGTGCAAACAGTGTGTATGCACGTGTGTGCATGCTGTGTATTCATGCGGGTTTTGTGTGTGCACACATGTGTGTTTGTATGTGTGCATGCGTGTTTGTGTGGTTGCCCACACGGGCTCAGAGTCCTCAGGGCAGATGTCAATGGCCCCTGGAGGGCATAGTCCAGCAGTGGGGTGTGGGACACGGTGGTCCCTTTCAGGAGCAGGAGGAGTGCAGACACCGTTTCCAGGTCCCCGCAGAGGAGCAGGCACAGGCCAGCTGAGTCTGTCCTGTGACAACTGTGGGGGAGCTGGCATTGGGTTTAGGGTGTCCACTGGAGCCCCAGACACTTTCCAGCAGAATTCGGGCTGTGCTCGAAGCAGGGCTGGGACAGCACAGGCCTCATGGACTTCTCAACTTTCTCCCAGGAACTTTGCTTCTGCCCCACCTCCCCCTAGGATGGGGCCCTAACGCCCTTCTGTAAGAATGACCCACTGGGGGACAATGGAGGCAGGAAGGAGGTGAGTTCATGTGCTCGGACACTGTGGAGAAAAGGGGTGACAGGGGAAGATGAGGGCGGGGGGAGAAAGAAGAAGAGGCCCCAGAGCCCAGGCCTCGCCTCAGGGAGGAGGGCGCAGGGGAAGGTCTCTGCGGTGTGTGCACACGCTCCCCCAGCACACGCTCCCCAAGCACACGCTCCCCCAGCACACGCTCGCCCAGCACACGCTCCCCCAGCACACGCTCCCCCAGCACACGCTTGCCCAGCACACTCTCACCCAGTACACACTCGCACCCCGCACAAGATCCCCCCGCACACGATCGCAAGAGCGG